>BPLR01009298.1:0-46410 GCA_021605095.1 Caerostris extrusa
TAGTCATATGAGACTAGGACCTACGGCTTAAAGCGGATTCAAACCAAGCATCCATGGCACCACCGGAATTCGAACCCGAAACCTTACCATGGTACCGAGCGCTAAACACTCGCCCATCAGGCCCAACATATATATATACACACACACTGATACAATAAATTTGGAAGAATAAATAAAGTGAAAAAATAAAAGTAAGACCAATTTATTTTTCACTCTACTGCCATTTAGTGCACACGAGGGCTAAGCAGACCGGGACCTACAATTCAAAGTGAATTCGAACCACTAACAAACATGCATGCCACCGGCACGATTCGAACCTGAAAACTGGGGTACCAAGGCTGACTTGACCACTCTCTAAAAAACTGACTTGAGAGGATTTCTGAGATTCATGATAATTTTTCTTCACTTAATCGTAATTTATGAAGTTTACTTTTAAGGGGGCTTTAAGTTAAAAAAAATATCAATTAGATTTTTCTTGTATCAATTTCTGCTCCTTTACTGTCATCTCATTAGATTTATTTTTTACTTTAAAGGTGACATAAACAAAATAAAAATTTCTATTATTCTATAAAATCTGTTAGGAACGTTTTGAAGTCTTTATTTATCGACTTCATAATAACAATAATAGGAACAATGAGAAAAATCCTGTTGTCATCGTAAGTTTAATATATGTATATATCTTCATGGACCTGAATGGTCAGGTGTCTGGCGCTCGGTGCCACAGGTTTCAGGTTTCAATCCCAGCGGTGCTTGCTGGATGTTTGCAGTGGTTCGGAATCCCACTAAGCCGTAGGTCCCGGTCTCTCTGTTGCAAGAGCGGCAGAAGTCAGACTTTTACTTACGGGTGCTCCATCAGAATAGAAGCTGCACCCCCTCCTTCCATCAGAGGACACAACAACAACAACACATATCTTCATGAAACAAAATGAAAGAATCCAGAAAACACTTAAATATTTCTGCATTCCTCACTTTTATTTCCGTAAATTGCTGGTTCAAAATGCCTTTTATGGAAAGAATTGTTTCATTGCCGACTCATGTTTTTGGTGAGGAAATTCTCACTCACTATTTATTTCTTAATCCATTCATTGAAAGAATATTAAGTTTTATTTTTTTAATTGAGCCCTATGAAAAAGATAGTAGAGTCAAAGAATTGCAGTTTATCTACATAAGTATTTCAATAGGAAAGGAAAAAGAAAAAAAATCTGCTCAGGAAGGAATTAAAAGAATAATAATGAAGTTTTAATTTTGCAAATGAGAATTTCTACTCAATCAAGACATTCAGACTACTGATCTATATTTTACTATGAGAATTTTTTTAATATTTCGTGAATATATTTGCCTTTTATTTTTTTTAGAATTTATACACGTTGCAGAAGAAACAAATTGCTTTTTAAAAAGTCATTACTGTAAACTTTTGTCTTAAAAATTACTTAAGAAGAATATGTTTCACCATACATATAAGTTGAAATTTGTTCGTGTGGAATATATGTGAACATTCATAATTTCATTCAGTTGTAGAAAAAAGCATTTCACTATAATTTATGGTTTATTTTAAAACTGTTTTTCCCTTCTTCAAAATATTTTTGGTGTTTTCGATACGCCTTAAAAATAAAATTACTGTAAAATTTCAATACTTTCTGCCACAAACCAATGTTAATCAGTGAAATTTTCTTCAAAACTTTTACTGATCTTCCATTACTACTAACTATTTGTTAGTACATTACAAGAAATTTTTACCATCCAATATTTTCAAATGTATCATGAATTATACAGACATCACAAATCTCAAACTTGTTTTTAATGTATTAACATAACCTAAAAAAGTTGTTTTTAAGAAATTCCTTATAAAGTTAGTAATTTTAAGATTTCATAAAACACAGTGAAAAAAAAAATTTTCTTTTTGAGAATCAATGATAGTAATTAATTTAATTAATTGTAATTTTTTAATTCAAGCATAAAAAAGCATTTTTAAAAAGGAAAAAAAAAAAATTTAAAGTAAATTACAGGTTTAAAGGCTAGTGCTCACCAAGGCGAGAAGATTCAAGTGAAAAATTCGACCAATCACTAGCCTCACCGCGGTCCTGAAACCGGTTTGCAGTCCACAGCTTGGAGTTGCCCAACTTTCAACTCGAAGCGGTTTTCACTAGGCGTAATGCTATTTCTGACGTTTTCGCTGTGAAGGCTCCGAAAAATTTTGTCACTTGCCTCTTGAATCTTCACGTCTCTCGCCTCAGTGGGAACGAGCCTTAAGTTAAACGATCTTATAAAATATAAAAGTCTTTTTTTCCCATTGTTGCTCTCGACTAAAGGTCAAATTATTTAATCATTGTCTTTCCAATTGAATTAAAATTTATTAGCATTTATTACAAAATGCTATAAACCAATTAGAACTTGTATTTATTATGACGGCCAGAAATAAATAGGTTGTGTGATTTTATATTGTGAGGATAAAATAATTATGCTATCCACATGATCAGAACAAGTTGTCTATATTTGGACAAAGCAGAAATGCACCTTTTAATGATTTTTTTAACTATGTGAAAAATATTAATATTAAATTGTATATTAAACATTATTATAATTGGTAAACATTAAACATAAACACCTAATATAATTTTTTTTTTTACACTTTCAATTAACTGAAAAATTTTATTATTATAGTATTCAACAAATAGTTATTTTTAAATGCAGTAAGATACATAATTAAGAAAAAAATATATGGTAAGAAAAATTCAGACATATGGTAAGAAAAATTTAGACATATGGTAAGAAAAATTCAAACATATGGTAAGAACAATTCAGGACGTATAATCTGTACAAAACATTCCTGTTCCTCCTCCTCGAAGAGTTCCTTCAATCCAGCCTGTAAGCTGTAAAATAAAATAAAAATTACATGATAAATTTCAACTAAGATAAAAAAAAATTTCTAAAAACATTTTTGATTAAATTTCAGTTGCAAAATTTATAATAAAATTTAAAGCCAATTTCCTTTAGCTAGATTTCTCTACATTATGGGATCTTAATCTAGAATACTCCTATGGAATATTCTAGATTATTGAAAAAAGATTAATATAAATAAATAAATGTTATACATATTTCTGATAATAATCCAATTTAATTTTGACATTTTTCTACTTTTTTTTTTTTAAGTTATTTGTACAGAGAATCCAG
This sequence comes from Caerostris extrusa, assembly GCA_021605095.1. NCBI lineage: Eukaryota > Metazoa > Arthropoda > Arachnida > Araneae > Araneidae > Caerostris > Caerostris extrusa. Next base: position 3,172 of record BPLR01009298.1, read on the forward strand.
TAATAATCCTAAAACCTTTAAGAAAACTTGCCATATTTTCTTTTACCCAACATTTTAGGAGTTTTCCTCCCTCGTTTTTTCGGCAGTATATTTTTCTTTTTCTATTGCAATCAGATAGATATATCAAAGCCTCATGAACTGTACTACATATTTCCATTTTCCCCCAACGAAATAATTTTCATACAAAAATCTGCTCATAATCTTACACAGGAAAACATATTTTAGCATTAGTTGTTAAATATGTCATTTTTTTTTGATTAGCTTTACATAATATTTTTATAATTTTTGTTATGGTTCTTTCACTAGGGGTGTAAGCATTTTTTTAAATGTGAGATGCGATTTTAGATATAATAAAGAGGTGTACAAACTTTTGTTGGGAATGCATTTTTATCTTTTTGCAGTCAAATGTAAACTTTGACTTTTCTTTATTAATTATGCCACTTATTTTACATGTAGAAATAATAAAACCATGTATTTCACATCTTTTTTTAATAACCAAAGTGTATTTTTCTTTGTAGAACACAAAAATATAATCTTTATTCATTTTTTCCAGCATCATTTCAAAGCAATGAATAATTTTTAATGATGCAAAAGATAATTAAACTTTATTCCAAAAATGATGCCATTCCAATTTTTTTTTTTATTTGCTTGAATTTATTTCATTGAGAGAGACAAAAATGATTACAAAAACGTCTGGACAACCACTCTATAATCACTCAAATTTGTAGGTAAAAACATAAATAATTTGTTTATGTATAAAATTTCTTTTCAGAAGACTTTTATTAGGGGGGCCTGATGACCGACTAGTGCTCTGGCGCTCAGTGCCTTTGTTTCGGGTTCGAGTCCCAGCGGTGCCATGGATGTTTGTAGTGATTCAGAATCCATTTTAAACAATAAGTCCCAGTCTAATATGACTGTACAGCATTGAGCTGACAACCCTACTCCATACAAAAAAAAGAGACACAGATTCACTTTGATTTATTCGAAGGGCTGCCATAAACGACCATGACATTTATTTATAATGAAATGTCTCTTTATTATCATGCAGATAAAGGTAGGTAATTAAATTAGAAAATTAATGCTATCAATAATATGTCATTAATTTTATAGCTCTTTTTAATATTTAGTGCAAAATTGTTTATAAATTTTCAATAATCAAATGGTTTTATTTTTTTATGTTAGAAAGAAAAGAGTAAAAAACTTGCCTTTTTAAAATTATCTAGCAAAAATTTATGATTGTCATGATAGGCATAATCATATACATTTAACTGAGGACTGAATGGCTGAGTGACTATCGCTCTGGCGCTCGGTGACAAAGGTTTCGGGTTCGAGTCCCGGCGGTGCCATGGATATTTGTAGTAGTTCGGAATCCACTTTAAACCGTAGGGTCCCGGTCTAATATGGCTGTAGAGCATTGTGCCGACAACCCTACCCCATAAAAACATCACCTGCCTCGAAATCTGCCAGCAGGCAGATGGCTTTGGCCCACCATGGGGCTGTTGCGCCATTGAAGAAGACTTATACTACTACACAATTTTTTGCTTTATTTTAACACTTATACAAGCCTTTATGAAGTAAATTAACTACTAAAATTACAATTTTATTTTATATGTTTGTAAATAATTTTTGGGATGGTGTCCTTGGTCTTCATCTTACTAACAAGGGGTCCATGATTACTTTTAAAAGCACACAATTTTTTAAGAATCTACTTTAGAGATTGGGTTATTCTTCATGGTTTTGATTAACTCAATTATTCACTAGAACTGTTTTACTACCACTAAATGGACTGTGAGAAATTTTGTCCAATTAATACAAATGCAACTGATTCTCATTATGATTTTCTTTTTAAAAAATCTTTCCTTTAAAAGTAAATTTTAATCGAACAAAACCCTGTCTGGGCCATTCACTTTTTAAAGAAAGTTACATAAGTTATGCTAAAGTAAAAAGTAATTTGAAATTACTATTTTGAAAACTTTTAATCTCAAAGTTCCATAGATATGCCATAATTTTGCATAATCATTTACTGAGCATTTCATCGCCATAAGAAAATATGTTTACACTAAAATAGTACAAAAATTTTAATTTTGTGAATTAAAATAAGCTTTTATTAAATGAAAACTTTTTTTTTACACATATAAATTAAAATAATTTTCTAAAACAAATTTAAAATTAAAATTTTTTTTTAACATGACAATGAAATTGAATATTATGAATGCTTAAAAGATAGTTTCATTAAATCTTTCTCCTGGTTTAATTTAGAAAGAATTTGTCTTCAAATGGGGAATCCTCCCCATAAATATTAATCAGTGGCATGTATGTGACATTTTAATACATATCTCTTAAAAAAATTGCATAATAATTTTAAATTCTTACATTTTCAGTGCCTTTGTCACTTAATACTTCTATTATATCTCCCTCTTTAAATGACAATTCGTCTTCACCTTCAGCTTCATAATCTCTTTCAGCTACTGCCTACAATATGGAATAAATAAATTGTAATTTATAAATACATTTTTAAAATTATACAAATAATCTATTTTAGGGCAAATTTAATGAAACTGTGTTTTGTTCAGCAGATTTGCATTGGACTTTAACTAAATTTTGTAGTTAAGAAACAAAAAGTACTAAATATCAGCTGCTTCAGTAATGCATTGTTTTCAAATACCATGCATTTAAGTTAACATCAAAATGCACGGTACTTGAAAACAATAGAATAATTTATATTCAATAAATTACAAAGACTTGTCACTCAGAAAATATAGTATTTTTTTAAACATTATTTTATTGATGAAGATTAAGATTGTTTGAGGGGATTAATATTTCAAATCATTTATTAAAAAAATTCACCAACTCGGTAGAATTGATAGTAACTAAATTTATGTTTAAAAAGGAATATTATTTATTTAGATTTCTAAATATAACTGATAAAAAATGGTTGTTAATCTAGATCCTATATTAAATTTAAAAAAAAAAAATAAAAGTAAAAATAAATATAACATATAACAATTTCTCATTTCCATTTTGGAAAAATCAAGATACAATACAAGAAAAGAAAGCATAGAAAAAGAAATCATAAGGTAATTTTATTTAATTTATTAATTGTCTAATAATTTTAGATCTTTAATAAAATACCCTTTTATTACAGAAATAAATATATGAATAGCATAATATAGAGTACACATAAAAATATGTCTCAATAGGTTGTAATGTAGTCACATTTAATAAGCTGAAAAATAATTAATCCTTTTGTAATTGTGCTGGAATACATTTCTGACATATTTATATATACAGTGGGTAAAAAAAGTATTGGCAATTGCCTTAATTTATTCATATTGACAAATAAATAAAATGTTATGCAATTTTAGCTGTCATAATTAAACACAAGACATCTTAGATGTATAAAAATAGTAAAAATTTTATTTTAATTTGCATTTTTCTACAATTTTTTTCTTTCAAAAACGAAAATTTGCATGTGAAAAAGTATTGGCAAAGTTTTAACTGCTATTCAAATTTTGTTACATTGAAGTCATGTGTTTCGACTGATAAGAAACTCTACCGGTATAAAGTCTGCAAAACTACTCCAAAAGTGTCTATGCATTATTTTGCGATTACTGCAGTAAAATGACTTCGCAATCGAAGGAGTTGTACGTTGGTGTTAAAAACACGATTATTAGACTCAGAAATGAAGGTTTAACTTATCGTGCTATAGGAGTGCAGTTCAATATAAGTTTATTTACTGTCAGAAGTGTTGTAAAAAAGTTCAAGGAAACAGGATCAACGGAAAATAAGACTAGAAGTGGACGACCTCGAATATTTTCTACAAGAGAAGAACGTGTCATTATTAACAAGGTTAAGAAAACCCTAAAATAAGTGCACCCCAGATAGCTAGAGATGTTGCTTTCACTTCGCAAAAGACTTTCAGCGTACAGACTGTACGGAATGTTTTACACGAGAGAAGTTATTATGAAAGGGCAGCTAGAAAGAAACCATTCATCTCGGAAATAAATAGGAGAAAGAGGTTAGATTTCGTGAAATCCCACGTTGATTTATCTGAAGAGTTTCGAACACAGTTATTTTTTCCGACGAATCAAAGTTTAACATTTTCGGCAGTGATGGACGACAGTACGTGTGGAGGAGGCCAAATACTGAATTGGAAAAGTAACATTTAACTGCTACTGTAAAACATGGTGGAGGCAGCGTCTTAGTTTGGGGCTGTATGGCAGCTAATGGAATTGGCAACCTGCATTTTATTGATGGTATTATGACAGCACGTACATACGTTGACATTTTGTGCCATAACTTAAAAATCAGCACCCAAAATCTTGGCTTGGGAACATCATTCGCTTTTTCAACAAGACAATGACCCCAAGCATACAGCGAATCTCACGCGTGAATGGCTACTCTACAATGCTCCTCGCCAATTAAAAACCCTACCTCAATCGCCTGACATCAATCCAATTGTAAATTTATGGCACCTGCTGGATCTAGAAATCAAGAAACATAAAATTTCAAGTAAAGATGACCTCAAACGTTTACTCTTGCAAGAGTGGCACAAAATTCCCAACAGTACAACAAAGACCTTAGTTTCCTCTATGGGAAATAGATTACAAGCTGTTATAGATGCAGAAGGTATGCATACAAAGTACTAAACATATACTGATTTTGTTTTCGCTCATAATTTTGTCAATTTCATAATTTTGCAATACTTTTTTTTTATCATGCAAAAATTTGGATTTTTCGAGATTTTGACTAACAAAATATTTAAATGAAAATTTCGTTATATTTGTTTGTCTTTTCTCCTTCTGTAATCGCTACGTTAAAATAAAATTTGTAAACATACTTTGTTAGCAAATATGATTATTTATAGGCAATTGCCAATACTTTTTTTATCCACTGTATAACAAATAGCCAATATAAAATAAAAATAAAGTATAAGCTGTATGTAATTTAACTAATCTAACTTTTCCATTAACTTAATGTAAATTAAAATATATATAGCCCAACCATAGTATGAAACATCTGGTTTAACGACAAAAACAGGCAAATCTATTATTTGTTGGGATGCAAGTCAAACCTAGCTTAATCTTAGACCTGCCTTGAAAGAAAAAAAGTATAATAGTTTGTGTGGAAATTTATTTATCTAGTTTTTTATTTTAATATTGTGTAATTTAAAGTTCAAAGTATTAAAAATCAAAATTCCTTTTATTACAATTATAATCTCTCCGAGTTTCCCCCTATGATACCACTCTTTTGAATATGTCCTACTTGGTTGCTTGCTAATTTACCACATGATCGGTGGTTGAACTATACTTTTTTACAATTGTTTAAATAACAGTTTTAAAATAATGCAAGCCAGATATATAATATAGATTTGGATTCATGAAGATCTTAAGATTTTTTTTATTTATATTTCATGGAGAACACGAATCTATAATGAATTTTAATAATTTAAAAAAAAAAAAATCATGTTATTCACTATTGGTTTTTGATGAATTTTAGATTAATAAAAGAAAATGTTTAAGAATTAGACTATTTTATTTTAAGTTTTGTAATTTATTTTAAGCTAAGAGATACGAATTCAACAATACTCTGGCAAGGATGAAAGCTCCTATCCCAAATAAATGAGCTTTCACAACAGTGATCACACACACACAAAAACAATTTGAAAATAATTCATTTATCTGTACTATCAGTGACAATATTTAAATTAAAGTAATTACAGTAACTAAAGAATAAAGAACTAGATACATGATAATTTATTAAATATTTTAGTAATAGTTGAATTTTTATAGTAACAGAGAGCAAAACTTATAAATCAAATTTTTCTATTTACTGATGGAAAATCTGTATTAATTCAAAAAAAGCTCTTGCATTCATTTTAATGCATTATTTAGCAATAACCACATCTACTTTTTGAGCACCATTTAAAAATGGAAATTTTTTTTGGCAATGTCATAAAATACATAATGAATTCTCGAAATAAACATTCACCAATGGATGATGTGAGGATAGTTAATCGAGTTGATACATTTTTGTTTGGAACAGGAGGAAAAAAATAAATAAAAACCCACCATAAATGGGTGCTTTATCCAGATCAGTATGTTATACACAAAACTTATCTCTTAGCTCACAATAAACTACAAAACATAAAAATATTTGTCTATCATTTAAGCATTTTATTTTTTTTATTAAATTAAAGAAGTATCTTGCTCAATGTTTTAATCACCCATCAATCTCAAAGTTTCTAAAAAAAAAATAATATTAATTTTTAAATTGACATGAGATTTGTGTATCCCTACTAGATATGGTTTTAGTGTAGTATAACTTAATCTATAAGGCAAGTTTTAACTTTCATTCAAACTTCTGAACTGCATAACTTAACCAAAATATAATTGTCTAAAAAATTGCAGAACTTTCTTGATTTACAAATTTTTTACCCAACTTAGACTTTGGATTGATTACTTAAAAATGAAAAATTTTGTTTTTGATATCACAAAAATCAATATCAAGTTAACGAAAAAAAATATTATAAAACTCACATAATTTTAACTAATTTGTTAACAGTATTACAATAGCTTGAGGTAATTTGAAATGTACACTTTTACTATCAGTTTTATTTAATCTAAATGACAGCTGTTAATAATACTTACCAGATAAACATAAATTTCTCTGTAACAATAATCAGATCCATTGAGTGAATTTTCTTTTCTCCCACCCTAATTTTGGTTAAGCAAATAAATTATACATAATATTTTATAACACTATCTTATTATATTTTAAACACATATATAATACAAATTAATTAATCTATATGCTAATCCAAAATAATATTAAATGAAAATAAATTGCTGCAGTTGATTTTAAATCAAATAATAACAAACATTAAGTTATAAATACAATTAACAATAATAAAATGATTGATGTTTGCACTTTGGTTGCTTTAAAAAAAATTCTGTTATATTTCAAATTAAAGAGTTGAAATTTTAAAATTGAGTTTATTGAATGAATAATTTTATATACATATTTTATTATTAAGAAATCATTTATTTATTAGAAACATTACTTAAAATTCACAAAATAATGCATTAATTAATATTAGAACATTTATTTATTTCAATTAATTATCTATTACATAAAAGCATACTTTTTAAATTGTAAAAAAAAAAAAAAAAAAAAAAAAAAAAAAATTAAAAAAAATTATAAAAATTTGAAACTTAACATATTTATTAAAGGTTTTATTATTTTTCACAGTTGATTGCCTCTCATTTTGTCACAATGACAAAAAAAAAAATTCACAGTATTTTTCATCAGTACTAAGTGTGTCATACTATAATAGATAATATATTTTTTTTTATCGGGCAATGGGCGTACCGGTTACAGAGTTCCAAGATGGTTTTAAGAACCACAAAATCTCCACATCTTAAATTAGTTAAAACATTTGCATTATATGTAATTGCTTAAATTATTTTATTTAAGTTAATCTTCTCTTCATTAAATGGAATATCATATAAAATAATACTATGATGTAGTTGTTTATAAATCACATAATTAGCTGGATGACACTTTTCTGTTGTGTGCCTGATATTCTTATAAAATGCATATTTTCTTTTTCAAAGACAGTGATGATTTTTACGAGTAAATATTGAACATGAAATGCAGAAAGGGTTAGAAGAAAAAGAAGGTTAAAGATCAAATATTTTTGTTCTATTACTGTGGTTTATACTAAAATTTAAAAGACAATACACATTTTTAATAAGTATAATAACAATGAGCATTAATTTTAGAAATCATAATTCTCATACGGAAGCATATGGATTAAATTTAGTAAACGCAAAGGGCATTTCAACATATCCACGAATCTTTTTAACTACCTTAGACTTTTGATCATCAATAAGACTGGCAGTTGAAGTGGATGGCATCTCTCTAAATAACTCGTCATCCTTTGATACAACTGTTCGGGTCTCACATAAACGAATTCCTCCTGGAGTTGAAGGTAAACGTTTTATTTTTCTTACCACAATTTCATTCTCTATTATATCTGTCAAGTAAGAAAATATAAAAATATATTTGTAAATTCAGTACAAATACCAAGAAATTGTAAAAAATAACATGCATTTTTAATTAGGGTATATGTAGATTTTGATGCTCTTAATACAACTAGCTAATTAAAACATGACTAGATAAATCTGTATACTTGAAGACAAAACATGAATGACCATTATTATACAGATGCAGACAAAGATAAATAAAATATCCTAAGAATGTAAAATTGTTCTTTTACATTTTGTGTTCTATTAAAAATTATTTTTTAAATGATTGCTGATTAAATATATTATATTACTTTCTCTTTTGCTAATTAAAATCAAAGAATTACATCTTATGTATATTGTAAAATAAAAAAAACTGTTATATTTTAAAATGAAATTAATTTATTTGTTGAAGCAAAAAGTAGTTTTGTTTAATTATTTATTCATTTATTTTTTGTTAAAAAATGTTTTTCTAAAATAATTATTATTTAAGACAAGTTTGAAGTAAAACTTTTTTTAAAAAAATTTACTCTTTATAAATGTATCATACAAAAAGGCCAGGAGTCTTTCAAAGGTTCCAGGGGGCCAAGTTTCATTCATTATTTGTTTACTCAAGTTTTTAACATAATAAACAATTAGGAAAGGGAAATAGTAAAATAGAATATAACTTGTGGAATTAATTTATTAGATAATAAAAAGTGACAGTTGACTTTTTACCTGGATCACTGGCAACATTTCTCATTATACGTCTAGCCTCAGAGTTTCTTGAAGTTTCATGAATTCTTTCCTCTGAATAACATTCCCTTGCTTTCACATTGGTAGTAGCTCTAGATTTATGGCATGACAACCAGTAAAGAGCAAAGAAGCATACATATGTTAAATAATATTCCAATATATATATTTTTCAAATTAAAAGTATAGTTAAAATGCTTATATAAAACATAATTTTTGTACTATAAATAATATAATCAATAACTTCATGTATATTCAATTAAGTTCAAATTAAATAAAAGTTACTTACAACTTGCATGATTCGACCGTTTTAGATGATTCAGTTACATCCTTCATAATATTCTCTAAATTACAGGATATTTTATAATTTGAGAGATAATATTCCTTTTCTTTTGTAACAAGATTTTGTATAAAGACTTTCAAGAATTCATTTGCACTGAAATTATGCAATGATTAAAAGTTATATAACTATAAATGTAATAAACAATATTTTAAAGTCAACTGAAGAATTTATAATTATATAAGCTTTATTGGGATACATTTTATAAATTTAATTCAAAATTTAAGATTTGTAACTTACGTGGATGATAAACCCTTCACTTTTTCTCTTAAGGCATTTTCTAAACATTTATGTATTTCTTCATCATCTTCAATTTCTTCCTCTAACTATGAAAAGTAAAGAATAATGAATTATTAATTAATCATTAATACCCTTTTAAATATCCATTCATTAGATTCAAACATCATATTAAATATATGTTAGAAAATTTCACTTTTTCTTGAAAGTTAACCTTTTATATTTTAAACAAAAGTGTGAACTTTAATGCATTTTCCTCTTTTTCTACTCATTAAAAGACTGTAATTAGAGATATTTTTAAGTAAAGTATTTTAATTATCATTATTAAGAATTCTCACATAAAATAAAACTTATTAATAAAAGTAAAAATTCAATTTAAAGTTTCAGTTTTTATTTTATTTTATTCAAATCTTTGATATTTATAGATAAATTTTGTAGTATTTTAAGAATTTCCAATAAACACTATATAGGAGATTATACAAATCAGAGAGCTAGATGAATAATCATCAAATCAATTATTATAGAAATTACAAAAAGAGTAATAGCTAATGAATAAATAGACGGTAGAAGCAGTTGCTGCAAAATTATGGACAAGGGTAATAAAAAAAGGCAGGACATATTACATAAGAGATAATATGTTAGGTATATAACTAGATAAATGGTATTCACATAAAAATTTTTGATTGTGCAATTTAGAGTCTACATGAAATAGAATAACGAATTGTTTCAAATTTAGTGTGCCCTAGAAATACGTTCATGCACCCACTTAAATTATATATATTATAATATAAAATTTCTTTTGATACATATACAAAACATAGTACAGTTATGTTACCTTAAATCCCTATGATATACTATGCAAAATTTATGTATTTTTGAGGATTCTATAATACAAATGATCCTGGTAACAAATCTGAGCTACACATTAGGTTGGTAATAGGCAAAGGTGATGATCAATTCAATTTGGTTCTTTAGTCAAGTTATGGCACCCATTTTTGTTTTTTTGGTTTATGATTCATCTCATTTTTAAATGTGTTTTTGACCAGTGTAGGTTGTGCTTGTGAATCTACAATTTTTACAAATACATATTTTTTTCATTATAACTTGATTAGAAAAGTAAGTTTATATTAAGTTTTTTTAATTAATATTATATTTGCATATTTGTGTATTACACCTTATTTTCTTTCAAAATCTTTTAGCATTTGCATTGATTGATTTTAGCTAATTATGTATTTAAATTTTAAAAATTATTATTTAAATATATTTTTAATGTATTACGCTTAAATTGTTTAAATTACGTTTCCTTTATCATCTACATTGAATGCATCATGTAGCATTTAATTCTTTTGTGCATTTAAATTTATTTGTGTAATTAATTATCTGTATTTATTTTATCACACAATAATTTGAAGTGTGTTCCCTATCATTAATTTTTAATATATGAACTTAAAAATTATTAAAAATAACAATTCTCTAAACTAAACTTATATCAGCTTTTACAGACCGGAAAAGAAATACGAGTATCAAGTGAATAGTCTTTATTTATTCCCACTCGGAAGTTCTCAGGAATGGAAATGGGAGGAAGAAATGGGGGATAGAAACTTAAAAATCATAAAAAATGTGAAGGAAAAGGGATTGGGGACTTCGCAAAAACAATTAAAAAGTGGTGGGGAAATTCCCCAAAAAAGGAAAGGGCATTTGGAATGTAGTGCTCAATTTTCAAAAGCTTAAAATAAATAAAATATTTTTAAAAAGGGCAAATCACAGTTTAGGGGCTGTAGGGGGTTATGCTGGAAATTTCTAGAAATTTTTTACTGAGTCCATTCAGCAGTCATTTCTTCATTTCAAACATGCTGGACAGTGCTCGTGATAAAGTTATTATATCTTTTCTTGCTCATACACTGACCAAAATCCTTCAGAACATTTGGTTTTGACTGTTTCTATCTTGGGGATAAGGAGTGCAGACATTATTTAAAATTTCAGGCCAGGTGTTACAACAAGGATTTCTTTAGAAATTTGGAATGCCTAGGCAAGTTGAAAGTCATCGAATGCTGCATGTTTGAAGATTTGATTGTGATGGCGATTCTAATTCTACTTCGTGGAGAAAACTAGTAGTTTCCAAATTTCACCATTTTTTATTTCATAAAAAACTTTATTTGGTATTGAATTCAGTAAAAAAGGTTTATTTTATAGTTTCTTAAAATTGCTTCGTTACTCTTAAAATTCAGTACTCTATTGCTGTGTATTTTAGCATTTTTTTCTCTCAGAAAAACACTTTTTTTTAAAATTATGTTACACAAAGATCTGCAAATCTTTTTTATTCCTTAAAATCACTTTATTTTTCTTTAAATTTGGCACTCTGTTTTGAATTGACCTTTTCAGCATTTTTATTTCATAAAACACTGCTTTTTTGTTTTGCTTTCATTATTCTTTATCTTTATTCCAATTCTGTTTTACAAAATTGAGTTATGCTCATGATAGGGTTACATTTTAGCTGGAAACACAAGCCAATATTTAACGACAAAAAAAAACAAAAACTAACAGCCTCTAAAGTGTATTTTTAAACTTCAAAAATACATCATATATAAATATATATAGATAAACACTGAAATAGCGTTAAAGTATAAAAAAAAAACATTTTAAATGACTTACCTCTTTTATTAATTGCTTCTCGACACCATAATTTTTAGTGATTGTAGTTTCTCCTTTTTCTTTGTTAATCGTTCAAGAAAGTGATTGTTTCTTCTAATCTCGCTGCAATGAAAATCCCAACATATATATATACTATATAAAATTCAGATATAAAATAATATATATATATATATACTCTAGCAGATATGACTCAGTGTTCTCCACTACAGAAAATACATGGTAATTTTGGCAAATTTAATTTAGAAAAAAAATAATTTTTAAATATTAGAAGATTTATTTTTACTATATAGCTAATTTTCTATAAAATTTTTTTTTGTTTTATTTTGTTAAAAATCTGATGAGTGTTGCTATACTTCAGAAAATAAAATGCAAGTTTTTAGTTGAATAATGAAAAATTAAAGCTAAGTGTAATGAAAACTGCAATCATTTGAAATCAAATGGTAAATCAGTATGAATCACTGAGATATACTGAATTAGAACTTTTACTTTTGCAACTATTAATTGCTGCTTCAATCATATTTGGCAGACGCAGAATCAATTTATCAAATAGTTGTGCTCATGAAATAAATTCTGTAAACTTGGAAGTAATTTGACATTTCATTAAGGGAATAATTGCACAATGTTGATCAGCCTCCTTCATGTCACCCACAAAATAAATTTGTAAAAACTTCAAACTGATATCAGATAGAAGAAGTAGTGAACCGACTTGGTGGTAAATCTGTCCTCGTACTTTGAATGTGGGCACAAAACCTACACTGCTGACAATTTTACTATTTGTCGCTACAAATGATGTCACTTGGAAGCTTAAGTTGTACTTTTGAATATTATGAAGGAAGTATTTGGACGAAGCAAAAGTTATAGACATGTAAGTTAAAAGTGTTTTAGATGGCTCATCCTGTGATGCAAAATACATTTTACTGTTTGAACAGCACATACAAGGCAGTTCTTTGCATAAACCCTGAAAGTATTAAACAACTGCTTAATATCCTGCTCAAAGCAGATATGACAGTAGGGGTGTTATAAAAAAGCTGGGTATTTTCCGTAATTAAAACTATTTAGCACCTTAACTAGTAGGAGGAGGAAGAACAAACTATGGGAATTCCCTCAAAATTTTATTCATTTGTCCAATATCAACATTTGGGTGCATACTATAATCAGTTTTTATTGTAATTGAATGGTTCCACCTTTTAAATAGGCTCTAAATCTATTTGCTGTTCAAGTCCATCGTAAGCGACGATTTTTATACATATCACGTCCTTCATGTGTTTCAGCTCCTTATGCGGTAACAGTTATAATTCAAACGTCGTTTTCTAGTCGTATATAACGCGCTTCAGTTATTTCCACTGCTATAAACGGTTTGCTTCAATACAAATTTAACGTTGAACAGGTGCTACAACGACTTTGCAGACTCCCATTTGTTTCGACTTTTCTTCCAATAAATCTTTTTTTAGAAGCATTTTTTGAAAACTGTTCACAGTAATTCGTGAATTTGACTTGACTAGGCGCTTTATCTCAATTTATCCAAATGTTGTTAAAGTACTATAACTTAAAAGGTAAACAGGGAACTGTTGCCAGAAGCAACTCTCAAAACTAAACATCCTTTTCTTTTTCAAAAACATAAATAATAGTACTGTAAATATATATGATAGATTTATTTCGATGTCATTTTTTTAATTAAAAAGAACTTTTTCGTAATTTTGACGTGACACAACGGTTTTAACATAAATAGTAACTATTGACAAATTACAGGACAGCTAAGAATGTAATCATTGTTAATTCTAACATGTTTCCTGTCATTCATGACGTCTGTCTCTGCAAAATGAAATTACGCTCTGACACACCGTTATGTGGCATAAAACTTTTTGACGGTGTGATAGCACATGGCACCTGTCACACCACTCCTTAGACGTTTATGCGAGACACTTCATGAAAAGTTTGTAAATAGCATTGTATAAAGCTAAAGTGTCTTGTTTTTAGCCCGTTACATTGCAGCTAACAATGTAAAATTATTACGCCGAAGGCATGCTGTTGTGGTGGTTTATTACTTTATTTTATTATAGAAGAACTACTAAGAATTTTATCATAATTACTTCACCAAACAATGCTTGCAACGTAATTATTGAGAGGGTAAATTTTCAGGATGGGTGAAGGAGTGCAGCATAGGGAACACAGATGCATAGTTATACATATATATATATATATATATATATATATAAATGATAAATTATGAGAAAATGTTTTTCAGACCATCACTTTGTATGTTGTAATTTTCAAACTTAGATGTTTGTTGTTTATTTAAATATGTATAATTAAAAATAAATTTATCAAATAATAAAGTAAATCATAAAATGAAATCTTATCTTTCTAGATTATAATTTTTTCAAATTTTAATACTAACCATTTTCAATTTTTTATGAAAATAGCTTGTTTCAGCAGTTCAGAGTTTTGAAATCAAGTGATTTTTTAAAATATCTCGAACAGAAAAATTACAAAATTTATCATTGTTTAAAATGTTTTGAAAAACTGAGATTTTTAAAATATTTTTTTATTTGCGTTCCTTTAACCTTTTTTTTTTTTTTATGCGAAAAATTGGGGGAGGGGAGACATACACTTTTTCCGTGACCTATTAAATTTTAATTTCCTCTATTACCTTATAGATAAAAGATAAAATGAAAATGGATTTGAATGAACATAAATTGTTCATCTATTATAAAAAGAAAAGTATTTATTCTTTTTAAAAATGTAAGTAAATCAAATTAAAACCCTTTAATTATTAATGAGAAATTTATTACTATTGTTTGTTAACTAGAATATTCAGATATGAAGAAAAAGGATAATTTTCTTTACATTCGGTTCGACATCAGGTTGTTCTTTTTGCTAAGCGATTTTTGTATTTTTTATTAAAGAAAATTAATTCCAAACACTCATAATAATACGCATTCGAGTTTTATGGAGAAAATTAAATAAAATTTAGATTCGTTGAAATTTAAAAAAAAGGAGAACTGGCATTTCGTTATCCACCCATAATTCGGAAAATGCTACTTTAGATAATTTAAGCCAAGAAAAGGCCTCTTTCCCATGTTTTTTTTTTTTTTTTTTTAAGCTATTTTTATATTCTTTTACAGGAATTTATTAAATAAAATTATAAGAGAAAAAAAAATTACACTTACATCAATATCCGATACAGAGGTCTCGAAAGGGGATACTTCCTTTTGGAGGAATGAATTTAGATTCTTACAAATCTCCATGAGGCATGATAAAGATTTCTAGAATGAAAAAGGAGATTAAATGACACATCATGAAATTTTAGTATAAGACTGAATATGATAATATTTATCATCATTTCTAGAAGCTTTTACAACTCCTAAGAAAATCTCTAAGGCTATTTACATTACTCTCTCTTGAGAAGTCTTCCAGTTTTTCATAAGATGGATGCCAATGTTTTTTTTAAAAAATCCAACAGCTTCTCGCGTGCCAATTTAAATTCTAAAATGAAAAAAAAAAAAATCTACAGTTAGGTAACATTGTATATATATATATATACATATATAGAGTTTAAAAGGAGTTGGTAAAATTATTGATTGATACTAATGAATATACCAAACACTCCTTCGATCGATAGTTAAAAATTTAATAATTATTTGTTAACATAATTCTAATTGAGGTGCCCTTAACGTTGTCAGGCAAAATACATAGAGTTCTCGGATTGAATGTAATTATCATTGAAGCACTCCATTTTCAGTTATGAAAAAAATATTTGCTAAAATTAATCACATACATAAAAACTTTAAAAAGTAATTTTGTTTATACTTACCTGAAGTTTGATTTATGTAGTTATTCATTACGGATTGGAAATATCTCAAAGTTTTCTAAAAATGAAATTAATTATATTAATGTTTCTTCTAAATAAAATTACTTTAAATTCAGGTTCATCAATATGCTGACATGATCATCAATACATTAAATTCATAAAAAAAACTTCAGTAAATTTGAAATTAAATTTTTAAACTTAAAAGCGGGGGGAAAGAATGAAAAAAAAAATACCTTAAATTTAGTATAGTAGATTATGTGATTCTAAAAAAGTAACACATTTTTGTATGTTTAATATACAAAAGCTAGGAAAGTGCTCTGATATACAATTACTTATAAATGTTTCAACATTAATTTAACACCAAACAATTGCACAGATGATACATGAACAATAAAGATGATAACACACCTAGACTAATACTTCAAAAAAATTTTTTTTTCAACGCAATTTGTAAATTGAAAAATTTACTTACTATTATTCATAGTCGTATAAATTTAATAAACAATAAGAAAAAAATATTATATCAAAAACGAAAACTGCCCTTGTAATAAAATCCCTCTTTACGAAAACTCGAATTCCTCAGTATCAAAATGAAATTCCTATCTACTAGGATACACGGGAATCTTCTTAACACGGAATCTATTTAAGAGTTTTATTTTACCTGCTAATTCTAAAAAGTTCATCTTATTTTCACAGAATAGGTTCCTGTTTTATATTAAATAAATCCTGCAGTAGTACCTCATTCAGTTTATTACTATTTTAATATTGTAAATAATATGGAAAGGTGAAAAATTTGATAAAGGAGTTCCGCATGAGTTGACAAGAAATTGCACGCTTGCAGATTTGCACATCGAGTATTCATCAAAGCAATTAGTATTCATCATCGAGTATTCATCAAAGCGTATCACTACTTGTGATGAAAATGGATTCTGTATAACAATCGTAAACGCTCAACAAAGATAGGGGATACATAATATTCTGGATATTTCAACACTGAAATAATTTTGAAGTATAAATAAATAAATATATGCTGTAAAAATCGTTGACAAAATCAATAATTTTTTTTTACACTTATAGTTAGATACATTTTTGCCCAAAAATTGTTGTGTATTACAACTATATTTTTATATAATACTCTTTTCCTATTAAAAAAATTTGAAAAATACACCCATTTAAAAATAAATTCCAAATTTACAAAAAAAAAAAAAAAAATAAATAATATCAATTTAATAAAATCAAAATTTAATTTCAGTAATTCAGCTTTAAACATTTAATAACACCCTAGCAATTTTTTAAATTATTTTTCATAAAATTTTATCCAAATTTTGAAGGGGAAAAATCTTACTGGGAAAAATTTGAAAGAAATAACTTTATTAATAATTTTTTGTTCTAATGTAGCTGGCAAACACTTAGACAGTTGTCTTTTATGCCTTAAGGCAAGCGCTGCACTGACGTTACTGACTTAGCACTACCCAGGAGGTGCGTGTAGCTTGAAGATAAGCTACGGACGCGGAGTAACTATACCTCCGCAGCGCTCTACGATCATGTTAGACCGGGACCTACGGTTTAAAGTGGATTCCGAACCACTACAAACATCCATGTCACCGCCGGGACTCGAACCCGAAATCTGTGCTAGAGCGATAGCCCTGGCGATTTTATAACTTGTTAAAGTTAAAAGCTTGTTGACCGAGCCATAGAGCGCCAATCAAGGAGTAATAAATATATTCTTAATTTCAAATTCAAATTCTTAATAATCTATTTAAAATTATTTATATAAATTATTATTCATTAATTTAAAAAATTAATTAATGATTTTATTTAAAAAAATCCATTAAATTGAAAAAATCTTTTTATTTAAAAGAATAAAAAAAAAAATCCTTTAAAAATTCTTATTATAAAATTTTAAAAAATCCCATTTAAAGTTTAAAAAATTTATTCAATTTAAAAAAATCCTTTAAAAATTTAAAAACTCATTTTCTCTCATAAAATAACATTCAATACTAAACATTCTGCAAAATTTAAAATTAAATGAAGATTGAAAAAAAAAAAAAAAAAAAGTATTTTGGTTGCTCATTTTGATAAAATATATTAGATTTAAAAAAAAAAAAGTAGGGTTTATAACTAGAATTGAAAGCATAATAATAAAAAGTTATTCTTTTTTAAAAATTTAATACATAATCTTCAATAAAATATTTACTATATAGTATTATGTACATGTAATTTATTCAGAATAGGGATAATGATTAAATAGACACTGTTTCAATGTATAATTCAGTTATATTATGTGTTTTAATTTTTTTCTTTATTATTGCTCTCATTCTTATCATTTGTAATTATTAAGTATTTTCTGACAAAGTAACAAATTTTAAATCTCAAGTTTCAGAAAGTAATTATCAAAACTGATGGAAATAAAGTAATACAGATTATAAAATAGTAATTCTTATTGTTTTCATTATGATAAATAATTATTATTATTGATGAATCCTTGTTGTCTCCCAAGTTGTTATTGATATTTATGGAAAAACTTATTTTTGGAAACCTTATTACATTATCAGAATTGCTCAAAAAATATATTAGCATAAGAAATAATTTCATAACTATTTTAGAAATAATAAATAAATTTAACTTTAATATGTTACATACATCCAAAATGCCTTGGCATGTGAAATTCCTTAACATAAAAACAGCACATATCAGAAAACAAACCACGTTTATCTTATATAGCTCATAATGGCGCATTTAAAGTATATCAGAAAAAGAATCATTTTTAAAAAATACTCAGGAAAATGCATACTTAAAAAAAATCTTAATCACTTAATTAATTTTATTCACTTAATCTTAAAAATTTAGTAACTGCTAAATCAATGTAATAATGCACTACTGAAAAATAAAAATAATGCAATCAAACACAAAGGTAAACCCAACTGTTATTTCTCTATGTTTTGAATACGAAAGTTAAGGGGGACCAGTTTTATATTTGTTAATAACATGAACAAGATAAACAATTAAACATCGGAAATAGGTAGCTATAGCAATAATTACAATAAATAAATGAAATATAGATTAAAAAGACACATTCTTAGAACCTTATAGATATTACGAATATGGAATCCTATTATATGTTAATCGTTCACAGAAAAATACTTTGAGGCATTTATTAAAACATAATGATACCTTAGCATAATGAAACCTTTTCACATACAGTATAATGCAAAGCAACGTACATATGTAAATAATAAATTTGCAATTGAATTGTTTTCTTTATATTAATAATAATTTGTTAGAGAGGAAAATTCACTATTAAACATCACATTCACTATTAAACATCAATTATGAAGACATGTAGTATATCTGCAATGGAAACAAAACTAGATAGCAAATATAAGTAAATGTTTACCTTTTAATTGGATAATACACAATTTTATACGTTTTAAACTAAGAGTACCAAAGTATTTTAATATAATTTTAATTTATGAAACAGCTGAACAAGTTATTTGCAGATAAAAAAAAAATTCTAAGAAATGTAATTTTTTTTATAATGGAGGAATGCTATATAATGTACGTTGAAATGAAAGTAGCTAAAATAACAATAAATAGTATTTACATTAAGCAGTATATTAAAGTTATGTTTAGAAACATAATAGGGCAGTATGAAATTATATGATTATATTATTACGGTAAAATCACAAAAGTTAAGAGGCGAGAAGAAGACCATGATATAACTGACGACTCCATCAAGGTTCTAATGTTACCAACATTCATAAGAATGGTAATTAAGGAATTATAAAATAAGATTTGTAGGTAAAAATGATCTGATTACTATAAAATGAATATAAAATTCGACTTACCAGTCCTTGCTCCATTTTTAAATAGTTTATTATCTCGTTAATACGCAGACGTCTTAACAGATCCTTAGTACACAATAGCAAAAGTTCAACTGTCGTTTTTCTAAGATTGCCAATTTGAAAAAATTAAACTTTTTGAATTTTCATATGAAGCTTTCTTTTGATTGGGTTTTCGAACTGCGCTTCTCCCTACACTCATATTTTTACTCTTATGTCATTGTTGAAGCAATAGCACAACAATTTTTTTCTACAGAGAATTTCCAGAACTATTCTCTGAAAATTCGTATCAGAAAATTGATTCAAATTTAACGGCCTCGATAAAGAATAAAAAAAGATGGAATAAAGTCAGAATGTAATAAATGAAATAAATAAATAAAAAAAAAATTAAAAATAATTCTAAGAAATTCTTATTATGAATTCTTTTAAAAATAATTCTAAGAAACTTTCATTTAAATTTTTTTACTTTTATTGTTTTAAATAATTATTCTTGCCGTTTAATTTTAATTTATTAAAAATTTGCCTGATTAAAAAATGTAATTAATTAATTTTTAAAATTTTTTAATGTCATCCTTACTTTGATTATAACGTCTTCTTGAATTGTAAGCTGAAATTAATTATATAGCACACAAATCATAGGGAACAAATCTATTTCGTATAAAGTAATTTCTATGCTTCAACGTTGTTTATAAAAACTATATTGGTTCTAATTATACGTTTACTTAACAAATATGCATGATTATTTTAATCAAATACGAAAATATAATGTTATTAGTAATTTTAATTACTTTAAATATTTTAACGAATTTTTAAATTTATATACTTTCGAAACAATGAACGTTATCTGTGGATGATAATTATATAACTCATCCATTATTTTAAAAATAATTCAGAACATTTGATGGAAATATTTGTCTAATTAGCGAATTTGTTTTTCTTTGACAAATTCTTTTATCTAAACAGATACTGTAAAAATAATTTATTAATATAAGAATGTCCATTTTTTCACAATTTTTTTAAATAAATATTCATTCATTAGAGTTTTAGGAAAGTAGGTATAGATTTGGAAACACCATAGACCACAAGTATATATGCTCACTACATCTCAACTGGGGGACTTACGGAAAAATGATCCATAATTAGCCATATATATACATAATTTTTGTTTTGTATACATTTAAGTCTCATTTTACGAGATAAATAGGCTCCAAAAATTACGAGTAAGAAAAGCTACTCATTTTTCTAAGAAAAAAAAAAAATGCGCTATTTGATCTCAGTAATAGATAATGAGTACGATGATTTTCGTTTCCGCGTTATTGTAATACAGTCTTAGCTAAAACGAGTGAGTCATTCTACAAAAATATTAGTATATTCCTGAATGTAGGATTTTTTTTCCCCCAAGTTAAATGTCGGGTTGATCGTGTTAAAAGTGAATAAAATCGCATAAAAAGTATTTTTGATATCCCAATTCGCGTAAAATAGTTTATTTTATTTTATAAGTTTAATTATTAGATTGAAATGATAAAAATATTTTATACAAATATTAGCACATTGTTTTCTTTTCAATTTCTTTCACGAATAAAAAAATTCTGTAATCAGAGATTTATTCTTATATTAATCGTACAATTCTTATGTATTCTTATCAAATTATACAAGTATTAAAATATTTTTTTTATCTAGAATAGTTTATTCATTCTAAGATTCTGAATTTGTTCATTTTTATATATATTGAATCTTTTACTCATTTATTTACTCCTTCCCTCAACTTAAGAAAAATGTTAGAATTATTATTTATAGAATTACCATATTTTAATAATTATAATCCAAAATAAGTTATGAAAAACTAAAATAAAGAAGTCAAGAAAGCCTACAATTAGAAAGGTTAAACAGTTCAATACATAAAATGAAATTATTAAGAAGAAATAAATGGACGGATAGAAATAGTGAACACAAGAAGAACGTAAAGGAGGCACAACAACAAAAATAAATAAATAAAAATAAATAAATAAACATTGCATATTAGCTAAGTCAAGTCACATGACATGCTTTGTCATTAATCGGCACTTTTGTACCATGGTATGAACCAAATTATAGGCCCAGGGTTCTTACGAATGCGGCTTCACATGAAATTGTAAATTTCCTTAAAACATTAAGATTTCATATGTATATTTATTTATTCATTTTTAAATTTTAATTACGTAAAAATGTTTAAAAAGGATAAAGCTAATGATTATTTTGTTTTATTTAATAATATTTTTTAATTTTTATTCTCTAAGATATTCATCATTCATTTAATTAAAACTTCTATGGTTTAAAGTTGATTCCAAAAACGCCACAAACATCCATGTCACCGCCGGGACTCGAACCCTGTGGTACCGAACACCACAGCGCTAGCCATTCGGCCCTCAGGTCCCATTACATATATGTTATTACTAATTCTAAACGGATTAAAATTATTTTATGAAACATACCTCTTCACACTGAAATACATGAAATCTCTCATAGTCCAGGAAGGGGAAAAAGTAAATAAAAAATAATAACCGACATCTGACAAAAAAAACAGAAAGATGTATATATATATATATATATATATAATATTTTATTATATATAATTAGTATATATTATTATAATTATTATGTATATATATATATATATATATATATATAAACTCATGCTTGTGAAAATTTCAACACCATGAAGGAATCTTCATAATTGAATGAAATTTAATACACAGTTGAGTGGTAGTGGTACAAATAAATGATTAAATGTTCAAAGCAAACAAACAATAACAAGAGATCGGAATCTGTATTTTGTGTAGCCACCACGCGCCGCAATAAGTGCTGCTACGACGTGGCATGGAGTCAAATAAATTTTGAATGTCTGCCTGAGGAAGAGCATTCCATATTGTTTGTAATCGCACCCAAAGTTCGTCTGCAGAAGCAACAGGACGAGGATCACGAGCGAGACGCCGACCAACGAAATCCCCACATGTTCAATCGGCGACATATCCGGGGAATACTCAGGCCAAGGAAGAAGCTGTACCTGCCGCGTTGCAAAGAAGGATTGAACAGTCCTAGCGATATGATGGCGGGCATTGTCCTGTTGAAATACAGCGCCTGGCAAGTTTTGAAGGAAGGGAACAGCTTGGGGCTGTAGAACTTCACTGATGTACCGGTTGCTGTTCAGATTGCCCACAATTCTTAGCAATTGAGGTCGTCCATGATATGCTATGGCACCCCAGACCATAACTCCGGGTGTTCGTCCACTGTGGCGTTCGATAATGCACTCGGAAGGTGGCGTTCGCCGGCATAGCGTCTGACACGAATGCGGCCATCATGGTACCACAAATTAAAGCGGGATTCGTCAGAAAACACGACATGCTGCCAATCAGCACGCCAGTCTCTATGCTGAGCGGCCCATTATAGCCGCAGGCAGCGATGGTTTAGCGTGAGAGGGATCCTGTATAAAGAAGTCCTTGCACGCAGTCCATGCTGCAGCAGACGTCTACGAATTGATGAAGCACACAATGAAACACCTGTAGCTATTGACCACTGTGCGGCCAATTGTCTAGAAGAAGCTGTACGGTCCGTCAGCGCCATGCGGACCAGGTGTCTATCATCCAAAGATCACTGCTTCCAAAGACGCATCACTGTGCTGCTGTTACGCTGCACACGAGCGGCTACTGCACGATAAGACAATCCAGCTTCACGAAGGCCGATGATTCTCCCCGTTCAAACTCTGTAAGTTGTTCAAATCTCGCTCTCTTTCGTCGAAGAGGCATAAGTAACGATTGAGCTAACGTCTATTTTTACCACTAGCAGATAACCACCGATAACCTGAAAATACACGCCTCGCTACAGCCGTCTATTTATTCTGATCCATCCGCCGTTAAGAGGGCGCTGCTCAGCATACGCATGTGCTACGGATTTGAAATTCTAATCATTTGCATATCATGCGCTAATTTGCATTTCCTGAAAATTTCAGCTCACAATGAAAATTAATTCAAGTAAGTCCTTCATGGTGTTGCAATTTTCGAAAATTATCAAACATGATACATATTTTAAATATAAGAAACAAATTTCATCATTCTATAAATTTTATATGAGTATTTATATACGTTTATACTCATGTTGTCTATTTATTCTGATATCCGCCGTTATATATATATATATTCAACATGCATATCATGTATATATATATAAGTCATGTGTCATGTATATATATATATATATGTATATATATATATATATATATATATATATATATATATACACTCATGTCCATAAATTAAGGATAATTCAGAATCACACAGAAATTGAACTCTAAAATAAAAATTTCACCTGTAGAATTATCACACATCTTGAAGAAGAATATGCAAATTGCAGGAAATCACCAGATGGAGCGGATAGTACGTCACAATGACGAGTGTAAGAGAGGGTATATAAGGAATGGTGGCAAAGAAGTACAATTGTTCACAAGCGCTTTAAAAGCCTTTCAGTGCAATAACCGCATAGTTATGGCACAAAGGAAGCATTTGGATGATTTTTTACGTGGTAGAATTATCGGACGACTGGAATGTGGACGTACCCAGCTGGAAGTATCCGAGGAACTTGGAATCGCCCAGAGTGTCATCTCCAGGCTTTAGCAACGGTATTTAGCAGTTACTGCCAAAAGAAACAGACGAAGCACAGCATCAGACCTGTCTCGTCAACTCTCTTCAGCTACCGGTACGACAGTTTCAAGGCAGACCGTGTACAGACGCTTAGGGCACATATGCTCGTAGGCCTGTCAGATGTGTTCCACTTACCGCAACTCACTGTCGTCTGCGATTAACCTGGAGTAGAGAGCATGCATTGTGGACACCGCAACAGTGGTCTGGTGTAATATTTTCCGACGAGTCCATGCTTAGTTTGCAGTCTGATTCTCGCCGGACTTTCATATGGAGAACGCCAGGTACCCGTTACCACCAAGAGAACACCATTGAACGACACCGTTACGGTTATTCTTGGTTCCAGAACTGACCTGCATGTTCAGAGCATAACGATGGCAGGCCACATCTATCGGGATGTCATTCTGGAACAACATGTACGTTTGTTTTGGGGCGCCATGGGTGCTGAATTTCTGTTTATGGATGACAACGCCCGTCCTCACCTTGCAAACATTGTAGACGAATGCCTTCAATTGGAGGATATCACCCGTATGGATTGGTCAGCATACTCACCGGACTTGAATCCAATAGAGCATGTGGGGATATGCTTGGTCGACGAATTGCAGCCCGTCAACCCCCTCCCATCTGTCAACCGGAACTTCGGAGGGCATTGCTTGATGAGTGGTGTAATATTCCCCAAGATCAGATTGATAATTTGATACTCAGCATGCCTAGGCGCTGTAAAGCCTGTATTGCATCGTCCGGGAGACATACTCCATATTAACCATCATACTAACCATGTTATACTGTTTTTTGTAAATAGGTTCTTTTTGAAATTTGCTCCAGGGAGTAAAAATCGCAATTTTTATTAATTATGTCAAACATATAGCATCTTTTTGCTCTTTACCTTTTGTTTAATAAATAGACTTTACAAATAAGTCAAATTTGTTTCGCTTCTGTCTCTTTCTTTGCCTGAACTTCATTATCCTTAATTTATGGACATGAGTGTATATAAATATATATATATATATATATATATATATATATATATATATATTTGGGTCCCGGCGGTGCCATGGATGTTTGTAGTGGTTCGGAATCCACTTTAAACCGTAAGACCCGGTCTAATTGGATCGTAGAGCGTTGCGGGGGCATTGTTACTCCCCGTCCGTGGCTTATCTTCAAGTTACACGACCCCATGGGTAATGCAAAGTGAGTAACGCCTGTGCAGCGATTGCCTTAAGGCATCCAAGACAGCTGTCTAAGTGTTTACCAGCTGCATTAGAGGAAAAAAATATATATACATGTAACTTAATATAGATTATTAAATTATTATTATTATATATTTAATAAAAAAAAAAATATCTGAAAAGACTAGGAAGGATCACATAAATAACTTCTGAATATTTATTAAATCATTCTTTAATACACATATTGATTAGGACATGATGCAGTTTTACTCAAAACTTAATTGAAATCAATAAATAGCTTTAAATAATTAATTGTGAATTGAGCATTTTTTATTTACATTAATGGCAATTTTTATAAAGAAATATTTAATATTTAAATTTTACATTTATTAGCTATATTATTTTAGTTTAATATTTAATATTTTAAAATTAAAATTTATTAGTTAACACATTTAGAATATCCCCATAGAAAACAAAAGTAAACAATAAATATAAGTATTGATCTTTGAGTTAAATACTACAAAATTTTCACTCCCATACTGTAAAATCAAAATATTTAATTCTAAATTTAATTTTAATTTTTAAGGTACTTGATTAAGTTATTTGCAAAACAAAACTTTCAAAGAAATGTCATACACCTTTTTATCGTACAGATACACATCAAAACGAAAGTGAATTTTAATATAAAAATGCATATCCGTATTTTAGGTTTATAGTACAATAAATATTAAGAAATATGGAATAAATTTTAATAGATAGATTAACAAAATTCTATATCATTTTGAATATAAAAATCTCTCATTTAGCAACACTCAGTTACACTATACAAGTTAAAAAACTCACTGCCACCAAAAACTACAGAATGTTATTAAAGGAGAGACGATTGGCCACTGTAACTAGCTAGCCCACTGTGATTGATTGATGGAAGTTGTTTTGTTACGCCCTTAGGTGTGAGAGGCGTTAGTTAGTCGACTTCCGCTTTTACCTCAATATTTTTCCTGGTATACTACTGTGTCCAAAAGTAAGACCAATTTTCAATTTAAAACTCCCGGGGCTTATGGAATTTCAATTTTTTTTTTTTTAGGTTGCTGGCATTGTCCTTGACATCTGTATGAAATTTGACGTCAAAATATTCATTAGTGTTTGAGTTACGCTTGGCTTTGTGAGACGCTAAAACTGATTCCGGCGATTTTTGAAATGTCTGAATTAATTGAGCAAAGAACTTGCATTAAATTTTGTTTCAGGAAAAGTATAGAATGTTGTAAGAAAGCATTCGGTGAGCCTTCCTATATCGAAAAGAAATGTTTAGAAGTAGTATAAACAGTTCAAAGAAGGTAGAGCGTTGAACACGAAGAGCGCTCTAGTCGACCATGAACCTTAACCGACTAAGCTTACGTGGAAAAAAATTTAAAATTTGGTGCATGCAAACCGTCTATTTACAATTAGAGACCTTGCTGATGATGTTGGAATTTCAAAAGGATTTGTCAAATCTCTATTGGTACCGAAAACACAAAATGCGCCAGCTCACACTGCATTGATTCTTCGTGACCTTTTTCGCCAAAAATGAAACCCATATCGTTCCACAACCACCGTATTCCCCCGTGCGACTTTCGGCTGTTCCCTAAACTCAAAAGACCACTCCGGAGACAGCGTTTTGAGTCGTCTGAAGAGATTCAACGGGAATCGGCGCGCGCTTTGAAGGCCATCCTTGCCGATGAATTTCTAGCATGCATCGAGGATTGGAAAAAAATTTGGCATAAGTGCATTGCGTATGGAGGATAATTTTGAAGGCGACGAAATAAATTTGGAAGAATAAATAGTTTTTGAAAAAAACAACAACAACAACAACAAAAAAACAAACAATTAATCTTACTTTTTGGGCAGGGTAGTATATTCCTCTAGGAATAAATATTAGCTAAGCATCTTTGAAAGTAAGTGTTATTAAGCATCTTTAAAAGTAGATTAATTAAGCATCTTTGAAAGTAGTGTTTTCAAACATGTTTAATTACTAACATTTAACAAATAAACTAAGAATAAAAAGAAAGCGTCTCAAAAAGTGAAAACGTGAAAGAGATGATTAATTTTGTATTTATTTATGAAGGTATAGCAGTAGAGAAAGATATCGATTAAGCACTATCGAAGTAATTACAAAAATAATGAATAATCTCGTTTCGCAATATTTTTTTTATAACAAATTCAGAATATGTAATAATCGTAACCGTTCAAAGTGGAGCCAACAGCAAAGTACATAAATCCAACAGTGGGGGGGGCAGTTGTGTTCAGTTACGGCGGAAGAACACTGGTTTTTTTATCACGTAAATGAATAACAGTTACGAAAGAAGAATGAACGTATAAAATGGAAAGCAAAGAGAAATTAGACGACACAGATATATTATTTTCCATTTCTGCTTCCGGTTTATTTTTGAAAATTAAAAGAAGAGTTATACGATCTTGCTAGGTAAAATTAAAAAAAAAAAAAAAAAAAAAAATGTAACAAAAACCGAAATGGAAAAAAGATCCATTCAGCATTAAATAGATAAATAATTGAAAAAAAAGATTATTAAATTTTTAGTCATTGCCATTGATTTTTAATTTTTAACATGTAACAAAATAACACAAAAAAACTCGGCATTTTTCAAGCAAATTTAACAGAAAAAAAAAAATATATTATGTTTAAAACATCACAATGAACTGAGTGCGATTCGTTTATCAAACTCAATATACACTTTTCAAAATTAAGAGGCATTAATAATAACAGTTAAAATCAGTCTTTAATTTGAATTAATGCTAAAAGTTAATAACGCTAGAGAACTAGTTTTTCTGAAAAAAATAACAAAAAATAGTGCCCTTAATAATGGAATGAAAACTTGGTTAGAATTTCAAGGCAATTTTTTCAAACCATTATTGTTCTGGCAACATTTGCCATGGAATAAATAAAAAGAATATTTATAACATTTTTAAAGCACAAACTTTTTACTATTTGGCTGATGGAATTTTCTTTTTTACTTTTAAAAAATTCATATAGATGACCGATTGTGGCTTTAATAATAACGCAGCCCTAGTAATAGCTTTCCCCTTAGTAACGGATCTAATGTTTAAAAAAAAAAAAATTCGGATGTTTTAAGAAGATAAAAAAAAAAAAAAAAAATCATAAATAAAAACAATTAAATCATTTTGCCGGAATTTTAAATATTTATGCATTAATGAAGTTTTCAAATTTATTGCGCTTTAATAATAAACGTTTGCACATTGGCATATTCACACAAGTATATTTGTCATCACAAATGATTTATAATACTTCAAGAAATTGTATAACTCTTTATTATTGATCGTTATTCCTGAAAAAAAAAACAAAAACAATAATAATAATAAAAAAAAAAAATGTAAATAAATAAAGTAAGTTGCAAAAATTAATCTTGCTTATCATATGTTTATATTTGCAAATTATAAAAAAAAAAAGGAGAGATCATATTTGATATTATGCACTCAAGTAGAACAATGACAATTTATCATATTCCACTGAACATACTAAATTCGAAGGCCATTTAATGTATCCTTGTAACATTCTCTGACTTCACGTCAGTTCTAACTCCGCCTATCAGAGTTATCCGACTGATAAAACAGTAGATAAGAAACAGTCTGCCCTTTGTATGCGATAAGTGAGCTCCCCTCCCCCAGAGAATATTATATTTTTCTCTTAATTTTGTTTTATATGTAATGTTTCTTTTCTTTTTTTCTAATGCAGCTGGCAAGCACTTAGAGAGCTGTCTTAGATGCCTTAAGGCAAGCGTTGCACAGACGTTACTCACTTTGCATTGCCCAGGGGCGCGTGTAACTTAAAAAGAAGCCACGGTCGCGGAGTATCAATGCCCCACAACGCTCTACGATCATATTAAGCCGGGACCTACGGTTTAAAATGGATTCGAATCACTACAAAAATCCATGGCACCGCCAGCACTCGAACCCGAACCCTGTGGCACCGATCGCCAAAGCGATAGCAACTCGGTCATTCAGGCCTTGCATGTAATGTTAATAACTTGTATGCAATAATTTGCCCCAATTAATATCAAAATCCTTCCGATGCTTAATTATGTTAGTCATATAATCTCTCCATGTGAGTCATATAATCCTCTTAATTTTCATTTGATATTTCTTCATTTATTAAGAGAACTTAAAAAAAAAAAAAAAAAAAAAAAAAAAAAAAAAAAAAAAAAAGC
This sequence comes from Caerostris extrusa, assembly GCA_021605095.1. NCBI lineage: Eukaryota > Metazoa > Arthropoda > Arachnida > Araneae > Araneidae > Caerostris > Caerostris extrusa. Next base: position 32,869 of record BPLR01009298.1, read on the forward strand.
ACCTTTTATAGATTTAGGGGGTCTGGCTCTCGGTACCCCAGGTTTCAGGTTCGAGTTCCGGCAGTGCCATGGATGTTTGCCGCCAGCCGATGAGAAAGGTTATTTCATTACTGGAGAAATTTTGAGGGTAGATACACAGCATTTGCGTATCGTATGCTAGAAAACTACTGATGTTAAGATTCTTTACACACGTTGTCTCTTATTTTTTTGCGGCTTGGTGGCTAATTGGCTAGCGCTCTGGCCTTTGGTACCACAAGCATCAGCTCAATTCTGGCAGTGGCATGAATCTTTGTTAGTGGTTCGGAACCCCGGTAATCTGTAGTTCCCGGTCTACTTAGCCTAGAGTGTGCGAAAAATGACAGTAGGGCGACAAACCAAACTCGTCTTTTTTTCTTAAAGCAGTGAGCGCAATAAATTGCTCCAAAATGTGAACCTTCTTGCACGCCTGCTTAGATTTTTATTTAATGCCATCTCAAGATTCTTGACATTTGAAATCGCTGACTACATAACAAGGTCATCTGCATATAGCAAGACCTGGATCTCTGGCATGATACTAAGCTCCTCGAAAACATCATTAATCATGATATACAACAGTGTAACTTCTTCCTCATTGGCGCAACAGCCCCATTGTGGGCCATGGCCATTTGCATGCTGGCAGATTTCAAAGTAGGGGAGATGCTTTCTTTTTATTGGGTATGGCTATTAGCCCTACGCTCTACAGTCATATTAGACCCGGACAAAGTGGATTCCGAATCGCTACAAACAATCATAGCACCACCGGGACTCGAACCCGAAATCAGTGGCACCGAGCACTAGTCATTCGGTCATCAGGTCCGAGCTTTCAAGCATAAATGGTGCATTATTAAAGATTCTAGCATCAGATGCATTTTTTTTTTTCTTAAGTCTTCCTCTCTCTCTTTTTTAAAAGATTTTTTCCTCTCACCCTCTTTTTTCCCTTTTATTTGCAAAGAATAAGTATATTTTGCTCTTAAAAGTCGCTTCTATTGGAGAAGTTGGAGAGACATATTGTTCAATATCCTGGATATAGGTCCTTGTTTTATGCCTACACTTAATTTTTATAATGTTCCCTGCATTGAAACATACAAAGTATTATGTATTATAAATAAAAGCTATTAATTTATACAAAAAGTTTTATACAATACAACACAATGTTTTTGTACTTCGGAATATTAGCACGTAGCATCTTCTCACTTGAATTCGGTGTATAACCTAGCAAGTATTTTTCAGAAGATTTGAATAAGTGAAAACGCAGAAAATTTGTACTATATATTCCACTGAAGGTGTTTTTGATGTTCACGAATTTTTGTGTAATTTTCCTCTCACTCAATGCTTATATAATTATCTGCAAAAATGAGTGTGGACTGCCATAGCTCAGTTTTTTTTGCATGAGTTAAATTTTTTAATGTACTTTTAATTTAAATATTACACAATAATTACATCATTGGAAATAGTGATTTTTTCTTCAATAATAATCTTAAAGTTGAATTTTTGAACCAATTTAATTTCCATCCTACGTAATTATTTTTGACATTGTTAATTTTGAACAGAAATAAAATATTTTTAACAAAATGTCTAAGAAAAATTATAAATTTTTTTATAAATCAGTGACCTTAGTTAGGAATAATTATTAAAATCTTGAAGTTGCTAATTTAAAAAAGAACGATTTTTGTATGCAAAATCATAAAAACATTTTTGTAAAGTTTATAAGAAATTTGTAAGGAAAGTTTAAGCAAAATATTTAGTTTTAATTGTATCGATTCATACTATTCAGTCGCAAATTTATTATAAAATCAAATTTTTTTATTCACCTGTTTACAGCCGCTTTTGCCTTTTAACTATACGCTGTTGGGCTGATAAAAAAAAATTTCATTTTGTTTAAATTTGAAAAATTACAGCAGCAGCAGTTTAGTGGACAGCTTGTTAGATTTCAAAACTCGATTCGATATCTATCCTAAATACTTCTGTTTCTGTGATGGATATAGGCCTCAAAAATCTGTGGGTTGAAAGCCCTATGATTTATCTTGAGGAAGATGCAAATCCCTAGATGACAACACTAGGGGGGTGTTCCTTCAAACTGTGGTCCCTGATATGGATACAATACAGCAGACATCCCTGTGGCACTCCCTAAATAATATTGAATGTTCTACATTTCTGCTTTATAATGGCAAATTACTCAAGTCAAAGTGCCTGGCATTAGAAAAGCAACTTTGAAATAATTTTTGATATTTTTTTCAGCAAAACATATTTTGCGATTTATTTACCAGATCATAATTGTTTGTTTAATTAATCAATCACTGTGTTCATTTTTTATCGACATGAAATGATCAATTGCTTAAAAAATGGTATAATAAATAAATATCCTTCTTCTAGAATTTTTTACAAATTCTAATTTTCTAATGTATATTTATAAACTTATTAAAAACACTAACTTAAGTTAAAGTTCTTATATTAACTGGAAACTGGCAATCCCTAATCTAAAAGAATAATATATATACATATTTGTGTGTATTCTACTTTAACTTAAATTTGTTATTAAATCAATTAAAAATGAAGAACCATGGCAAAATTTTTATTAGTAAATCTTTTAAAAAGAATGCAACTAACAGAATGGCAATAAAGAAAACAAAATACAGCTACAAATAATGTTTCCGTTTTAAAAATATTTTACATAAAAGATATGAGAAAATTCAATTTTAACCAAATAATACAAGAAAGCAATAATTGTTTTACCTTTAATTCCATAGCCAATCAATATAGCAGTGATATAATAACAAAAGTAGTGTAAAGAGTGAACAAGGCATGCAAATATTATCCCCTGCCACAATCAACACTTATTTTGTTAACTGAAATATTCTTGATTTTATGCACTCAGAAAGAAATTTTAATTGACAACATCAGAACTTTTAGTTAATACAAGGAAACATTTTCATCTTAAGCTAGTTAATAACCACTGCTAAATACAACATATAAATGCATACTTTTTGTCTGAGGGTACAATTATTTACAAACCCAAACACTAAGAACAGATAAATTTTTTAAAAATATACATTGTAAATCTTTATCACATTTTGTGTATATTGCAGACATTTTATTTACATAATATTCATTATTTTATTAAATATCTACAATACAGAAACAAAAATACAATCTACTGTTGGTCAGTCTTACTGAAGGAAAATCAGGAAACATATACACTTGCCAGAAAAAGTCTGTGTACAAGCACATAGCAAATATTCAAGAACGAAAAAATTATATTTTGAAAATGATAATAATTTCATATTGTATTTATTTTATTCCTTACACAATTCATTAACTTTTCATAATAATTTATGAAATATAACACACGTTGTGTTTAAGAAATAACAATTGAAATAAAAAATAACACAAATTGCTACCAGTAAAAGTTTGCGTACAAAAATAAATATAATGAAATGTGCAAATCAAACTTCAGTTAACTTTAACCACTTGCTCAGTTTTATTAGATAGTAGTTAAAATATTATATTTTCAAGATTTGTGGCAAGTAAATCACAATGGATTTAAAAAGGAAAGGAGATTACTCCTGAAGACTGAAAGATCATCATAAAACTTAGGAATGAAGGCAAAACTCTTCGAGAAATTGGCAAGATTGTTGGAAGAACTCATTCCTCTATCCAAAGAGTGATCAATAATTACACTTCATCGAAATCTATAATCTCAAAGCTACGTTCTGGACGTCCATCTAAGCTGACTGCCCGTGAAAAGAGATATGTCTTCAAGTCCGTACGTTTGAATACACGTATAAGTGCCTTTCAGATTGCAAATGATGTTAGAGAGAGATTTAAAAAAACACTCTATGAAGACACCATAAGAAAAATTTTGAAAAAGGCTGGGTATCATGGCCGTGTTGCTCGCAGGAAGCCACACATATCAGCTGTGAAGAGGCAAAAGCGTTTACATTTTGCAAATGAGTATGTAAATAAGTCTCCACAATTTTGGGAAAAAGTACTATTCTCTGATGAGAGCAAGTTTTGCATATTTGACATAAAAGGATGTAAGCTGGTGTGGAGAAAACAAGTACGGCTTTTGAGAAGCAGAATCTTGTGCCTACAGTTAAGCATGGTGAAGGTGATATAATGCTCTGGGGGTGCAGGGCTGCCAACGGCGTAGGTCGTCTAACCTTTATAGAGTCGACATTAAACCATATGGGATATATCAACATTTTAAAAGAAAATTTGAAACAGAGCGCACAGGACTTTTGGTTTCAACAGGACAATGATCCGAAGCCCACTGCTCATAATGTTAAGCTCTGGCTTCTGTACAATATCAAAAATCAATTGCATTCTCCTCCACAATCGCCGGACATAAACCCCATTGAGCCATTATGGGATTTGGAGCGAAAAATTCGACAGCACAAGATTACCTCAAAAGAAATGTTAAAGAGAGTGATAATCACAGAATGGAATAACATTTCTTCTGAGGAGACCTCCAAACTCGTCCATTCTATGCCCAAACGATTAACAGAGGTTCTCAGACGTAAGGGTTATCCAACCACCTATTAAAGTTTAGTTGAAAGCCAATGGAAAGTATTTTTTAATGCTTTTTTTTTCATCTGTACGCAGACTTTTTCTGGTAGCTATTTCTAATATTCCTTATTTTAATTGTTATTTTTTAAACACAAATTGTGTTGTATTTCTTTAATTGTTATTAAATGCTAATGAATTGTGTAAAGAATAAATTAAATACAATATAAAATTAATATCATTATTAAAACATGATTTTTTTCAATTTTGAATATGTGCTATGTGCTTGTACGCAGACTTTTTCTGGCAAGTGTATTTGAGAGTATTTTATGTCAAATAACTTTCATGATCCAAGTACTTAAATGCAAGAGAAATGTATAGAATCATAAACATGTTGCAGTAGCAATAAGTAGATCTTTTGTTATGATACATGTTCTTGGTCTTCCAAGAGATGCGTTTTAATGATACTCTATTCTGTATTACGGTTTTATTTCAAAATACATAATATCTGTATATTTAATTAAAAAAAAATTATATAATGATGAGAACTTTTAGAAAACAACCAGGGAAAAAAAGTCCAGAAATTACTATTTAAAAATATATCTAGCAAATTAAAGTAACATATTCATAAAAAACATTGTCAACAAACAAACTATTATATCACATGATGTGCATATAAGACTATTCTAAACAACGATAAAAATTTCAATGATTATGAGAATGAAAACATCTAAATTGAAAAATATATTTAGATTTAAACAAAGTATTATACCATTATATAAGATTTATATGATTAAAATTAAAAACTAACATATAATACGTAGCTAAATAACGAAATTAATTAATTTCAAAATTAAAACAACAAAAATATAATGAATTCAACTGAGTAAAATATGTTATTTATATTAAGAATTATTAAAATAGAAATATTTTGTGAATTAAAAATTTGTCATTGTAATTAAATGGTAGAATGTTAAAACATGGATTTCATTTCATTAAAAAATGATAACAGTAATGAACTCAAAAAAACCATGAGATCAGAATTAAAACACACCAGCCTCAATATAATAAAATTTAGAAATACATTATTATAAAAAAATTTTTTTCCTATATGTATAGGAAATTCATTAAAAAATTATATATATATATATACACATACATACATTAAAAAGAAAAACAGAACACCTTATTTTAAAAATTGCTATAATTTTCATAGGGATTAAACCCGCATTGACACATGAACTGAAAATGTTGAAAACAGAATTTTCTGTCATAGATATCTTTTAGATATACTAAAAGAGAAAACTACTTAGAATGAAATTATAGTTGAAATAATGTCAAAAAAACGACATAGAAAAACCACTACAGTTCATATCTTTTAACAATATTCAAAATAAACGAATTTAACACTACTTTTTGCAGATTTGTCTAAAACTATGATCCTAGTTATAGAAATATATAGATCAACAAAGACCCTTTACAGAATTATTTTTCTCAGCAAGTCTGCATTTGATCTAAATAAATAAATGAATTTCTTTTTTTGAGAACTGATTACATTTTCTTTATGAAGTAATATGTGAACTTGAAAGTAATAACAATGGAAATATCATAACAATAGAATAATATTTAATGAAAACTTTTTTTTTTTTTACTAAATTTAGAAACATACAGAAATTCATCACTACAATTATGGTAACTTGTTTACCGAACCATTATTATTTTTTACAGATGTAGAAATTTTAATAAATTTTTAAAAATGACTTTATATAAAAATGACTCTTATTTTTATATTATAATTAACATTTTTTCCCAAATAATTTATCTTTTGTAATTATTTTTTCCGCAAGAATTCACACAAATAATTAAAAATCAAGTGTTTGATTAGAATAAAAATAAATAATTAAAGCCTAAAAATATTTATGAAAGATTTTTTGAAGACATTTTAACAAATATTAAGATATTTATTCAGGAAAGAGGATTTAATTATCAATAAAAATTTACATCAATTAAAAGAGAACATAAATTAAAAAATTAATGTACTTTAAATTCAAAAACAATAAAATATTATACAGAATAAAACTAAATAAAAATATATATTTAACTCTAAGATTGGAAAATTTTTATCTTTTTTGTCATACTAATATACTAAATGTTTTTAAAAAATAATTCTGTTATAATCAATGAAATAAATATTGTTTTTCAAATAAAAATATACAAGCAATAATTAGCTAAATTAATGCGATAATAATGTTAGTAATCTATTATGAAATTGTAAATTCTTTCATAAACCTGAATAAAAATTAGACAAGCTAGAACAACTGCCCAAAAATATACTGCATCATTACAGGGGTTAAAATGTAAATGATAATCAAACAACAAAAAGAAAATTAATAATAATCTTGTAATTTTAAATATTATAAGGTAGAACATTGATTTATAAAAAAATATGGAATTTTTTTTTTCGCAATTAAAAAAAAATCTTAGCATGTGCATGTTCAATGTATAAAAGTGTATTTTTTTTTTTTTTTTAACCAATTTAAAAAAAAATTGGTTTTCAGAATAAAAATTTAACTTTACTAAGGTTACTGGGAAAACAAAATTTCAAAAATTCCAAAAGATAAAATATTATTTGAAAGTGGAAAAAAAAGAAAATAATATAATGAAAAGGAACAAAAATTACAAAATTTGAATTAAAGCAGAATAGCATTGCTTCAATTTTTTAAAAGACAGCAATATATGTTTAAAGGAAATTTAAAAAAAAAAATTACTTAGAATACATACAACTATCTAGTAATAAATCTCATCAGAACATCTTATTTTTCAAAGTTACTAATATTTTAATAGAGATTAAAATAACTTTAGCAAATCATCTGTTCTTTTGCAAAGGATGGTATTTTCTGTGGTGGACATCATTCAAATATGTAATAAGGAAAACCAAAATAAAATGACAGAAAAGTATAATGTAAAACAACATATATAAATATTATCCGAACAAGCAATTTTAGCACCTTATTTAATTGAGGGTTCACAATAATATAATTATGCTTAAATTATGTTATAATTGTCTGAAATTCATTAACCCAAAACATTACAAAATATTTGATTACATCTACAATAAATATTACTGTTGCAAAACAGCCTTTACAATCTTAAAATTTTACTAAAAAAAATATTCCTTGATTTACAATAATTGTGTATACATTTCATAAAAAGCTTCATATAAAACTAAAAATTATTTAAAGTAAAGTATGTCGAATTACACCATGCATACATTGAAATGATTGATAACATGAAGAGTTAGTTAAAAATAATTATATTACTTGAGTTTATTGTGTATGACTGAGCTATCGAACATTTTGTGGCGCCAAAATGTTCGCTAGCTCAGTCACCAATAAACTCAAGTAATCTTCGACACAGACACGAAGAATGACACAGATTCAAATGGACTGTATAAATTAACTCCTTTATTATGCAGCCATCAAGCTCGAAGATGACTGCCACACACAACCTTTCTCGTTGGTTGCAGAAGTTGAACTTATTTAGTTTATGCAGACATCACACTCGAAGATGCCCTGCCACACGACCGTTCTCTCTGGTCGTAGAAGTACAACTCCCTCTTCTTACATTCTTTCTCTCTCTCCCCGTCAGCTCACCCCCTGCCAGACACCCCCACAGACAGGATGTTTTTCTGGACATAGGGCGTTGACCTCCCCTTAGCAGGGGGACATGGGTTTCGACGTAACAATAGGCAACTATTTGGCCCTTCTGAAACTTACTTAAGGGTATTCCTCTGGGCATCCTAAAACCAACAAAAACTATGAATTTCTAGCTAAATATTTTATTCTTGTTAAAAAGGAATTAAAAGAAAAAAACACTTACCTATAAACTTTCCAACAGCTTCTAAATAGATTTTTGGATGTGTCCTCCTACTTTTTCACACACCTAAAGTTATTAAGTATTGCATTCTTAAGTTAAAATAGTGGTAAGTAAAAAAATCTCATTTAACTTTCACTTAACGTAAATTAAAACTCTAACAAAACAACTCTCTATAAAAATCAGGTCAAAAGTAGTAAAATAAAAGCATATTGTACAAAAAAATGACTGTCCTTCTACTCTTTTTCACACAGTGTATTTGTACGGATAACTGAAAAATTATATGAATTTATAAAATGCCTATGATGCTTATCGCCAAAATATATAAATATTATGCCATAACTTTATTCCTAAATTGTTTTAAAAGCAAAAATTATGTGGAATTTTGTCTTGCTAACTCACAGAAATGTAACATTTTAACTGTGATAATCATTATTACGATAAAATTATTCAATAAAAAGCCAGTTTTTTTTTTTTTCTATTATGTCAAAAATATTTTATGTTTATGATAAAACAATATTAATAAAAAAGAAAAAAAAAAAACCCAGAGAATAATTTGCATTTATTCTGATATATCCCTGTCGGAAGCGAAAACCTGTCCTTGGATAGCCATAAATTAATGAAGAAAACAAGAACATCACAAAACTACAGAAAAATGTTAATAAGTTCCAGCTGCTGTTTCGCCGTGAATTTTTACAAAAATAAAAACGTGTTCCGGGCGAATTCAAATAACGGTTGTCACTATATCAACAGCATTAAAAAGAAAACAATTATTTGACAATCAAATATAAGTTATTAAAGTAAAAAATCGTTTTTGTTTCTTTCGTATTTTTAACATTATAATTGTTTATATTTTATACCAGTGGCCAAAATAACAATCTCGGAATAATTATTTAAAAAGTATATATTTATTTTAAATAAAAATTCTGCGAATAACGATCAAAGTAACATAAATATAGTCATTATATTGTTCAGGAAAAAATGAATTTCTCTAATTAAAGTATTATAACCCTAAGAAATTGGTGATTTATTCCAGGGTTGCAAGATTGGCAATTTCCTCAGGGGCACAATATTCTAGATTTCAACCTCTCTTCATTCACTAGCTATTTTATTCTAATAGAATATAAGGCAAATGGCTGAAATTAGTCATTTCTGGTATATTTACATGAATTATAAATAGAACAAAACATTTTGTCTTTTGTTAATTTTTATTAGCAAATATCTTTACTTAAACATAAAATTCCAAATTAAATGCAAAACATTTAATAAAAATATTCTTTTTCTCTCTAAATTATAAATAAAATAGCATTAAACTACGGCATTACTTTTATGATTATAACTTTCATTCAAATGCAATCATTTAGATTTTTTAAAGTTTCTAATAAATATGTTTTGAGATACAAATATATTTTCATACCTTACTTTTAGTTCTACTATAGATACCTCATTTCTAGAAAATCATTACTTTGAAAATATTTATATAACTTTATTTAAATTTGTCTATTTCTTTTCAAAATTGTTACTGTATATTTCTATAAATATAGTATATTTTTAAAATTATTCAAAAATATATTCAGCTATGTATTGCACATTTCAACTAGGAAAATAACAATGGATAAACACACACACACAAAAGAAAGTAAAAGCAAACTTTTCAAACAAATATTTCTTTAACATATAGATACATCAGTTCTATAAAATCATTAATTCAAAAAGTTGCTTTAACTTTAATTAAATATATGTTCCCTTTCTGACTTTTATATTTTTGTAAATATAATACACTTTTAATATTAATAAAAAGTATATTAATCTTTAAATATGTAGTACAAACTCACATATTATTAAGTACATATTATTTAAAAATTCATTTATTGAAAGCTGTAAATAAAATGATTCAAAATCATATTAAAATTTATATATGCATAAATTTCCTTATCAACCAATTAAATTTTGAAGTATTTATTATTATTATTTTTTTGTCATTTTTTTAACTTGTTATAGTTGCTTAATAAAATATTAGTTGTTACTTGAATTATTTGCTTTAAAATAAATTCATTTAAATGGCTATTATCACAAAGTTCAACATTAAAAAAAAATTCCTTTTAATTACAATAAAATTAAATGATAAATTAGTTACAACTAGTCTAATTCAGAAATGAATAATCATTAAAAGTAATTTTTTTTTTTTTTACAGTGACATAATTAACTAGATCTAGATTTTGAAAAAGCTGATAAGTGCCATTGAGTTTTAAAAATGTATTCTAAACCAACAATTTTGTATATGAATCACATTTTAGTATTTATACTGCTGTTCGAACACAATATCCAGATAAATAAGTTAATACAGACAAAAGAAACTGAATTTCATTGATATCATCTTTAGAAAAAATTAATTTAAAATCTTGAAATTATTTTCAGAATCTAAATATTCTGAATTAATATCTTAGTTTCAAAAAAAATATGGATTATTATGTAATGTTAATGATTGGAAATTCTGCATTCTTAATTTAGCCTCCACTTTGCCAATTTGTCAAATTAATGTTAAATATTTAGCACGAACAAGTGTTCTACATTTAACAAAACAATCCTTTAAAGTATTCAATTTTTGAAAAAATACAAAATGTAGCACAAAAATCCAATCCAATCTTAAGCGAAGCCTGAAGATGGCTAAATATGAATGAGCCTATTTCTGCAGGTTACTAAATCAAAATAAACGAAATCACTTTTTACCACAAAAATACGAAATTTGCCGTCTTTTGTAGCAGAATGTAGCAAGGAATAAATTTTGGTGCTGATTGTCTACCTCTATTTAATGTTGAAAATTTTGCTTCTAATAATGGAGACCTGACTCAAAATCATAAACACTTACTAATTAATATAATAACTTTCTTTATTACATGAAGACTTTCATTATGGAAGAGACTTTCAGGTTATATGCCATTCCTAGAAAATAGCCCCATTTGAAAATCTAAATAAGGTTTACACGAATTTCATCAATTATCAACGAAACTATATTATCTTCAAATGACTTTAGAAAATTTAATTTTGTTTTTAAAGAATCTTTTAGTGAATACTTTGAATGAAGTTCTTAGAGGACTGTTCATTTGGAGATTTACATTTAAAGGCGAAAGATGTTTCTTAAAGTTCTATGACATGCCTGAATGGCTAGCGCTCTAGCCCTCGATACCACAGGTTTCAGGTTTGAGTCCCGGCGGAGCCATGGATGTTGTATTGGTTCGGAAACCACTTTAAAACATAGGTCCCTGTCTAACATGTGGCTACTCTGCATCCGTAACTTATCTTCAAGCTACACGCACCTCCTGGGTAGTGCTAAGTGAATAATATCAGTACAGCGTTTGCCTTAAGGCATCCAAGACAATTGTCGTGTTTTCCAGCTGCATTAGAATAAACAAAAAAAAAAAAAAAAAAAATTCTAGGATGATTATATATCCCGAATTACATGAAAAGTTATATGCATGAGGAGATATAGATTAAAAGTATTTCAGGGAATACCTCAATCTAAATTTATTACATATTGTCAGTTTCATTTCATATACTTAAAACTTAATTACTTGTATTTTCTAGTAAATTAATTATTGAATAAAATGCAGTAGAAAATATGTTTTCCTTTTAGATTGAACCTTGAGAAATAAATCTTTCAAAATTTCACTAACAATAATAATATTATTTCTTATATAGGCAAGTTGTATTTACCAATTTAGTCATTCTTAGTTTAACAAATGCTGACAATATTAAATTATTTAAAATAACACTATTTTCGATAACTGGTTGATCTATATTAATTAGTAAGAAAGCAACAGACTCATTCTCTATAAATATCAAATTTTCTCTTGTAATATTTGAAGATTTTAAGCAATTAGTCAATTCCGAGAAGTTCTAAAATCTATTTTTTTATCTAGTTCTTTTGCATTATAATACTACTCTGTATTGCCTTTTCTACTTTGTTTTTAGTTTCAATAATTTTTCTGATGACTAACACAGATAATTTACAAGTGAAGCTCCCAAACCTATAAAAAATTATTTAAAAAATGTCAGTGTGTACATAAATGATTAAATCAAATTTTAAAATTATGTCATTAGAAGTAAAATTTTACTCTTAACCCATAGGAATAAAATCCTTTCTCAATGGTTCCATTTGTCTTGCAATATAGAATCCTTGTGAAATCGAAACATTAGAACATTTTTTTTACTATTACGACAAGGAATTTATATTATTATTAATTATTAAATTGATATTCCAAACTTAATTGTACAACAGCTTAGTAACTCAGTAACAGGTGCTTTGAGTCAAGTCAATACGGCTGATCTCTAATTTCTATTTCCCGCGTAGTTCCCTTCGCGATTCGTCGAGAATCGTGATGTCACAAACCAGTACCAAAGTCCTCTATCTAGGTCAGGGATAGCCAACCCAAATGATCTTGGGACGCTTTGGAAATGCATCAAAAATTCCGCGGACGCAAATAAAATTATATATTCCCATATTAGATTTAGACCCACTGTAGACATTTTTTTTGGAGTGAAAATTGAAACATAATGAGTTATTATTATTGTGTATACTATTATTCTTACATGTAAATATAGATGATATAATAATAATGATACTAAATGCACATTGCAAAGAAATATATAACACTAAAAATGAAAAATCATTAAAAATATTTATTTTACTACTGCTATATTTGTTTCTCTACTCTTTCACTTAGCTTTTGCAAATCGATCTCAATTTGGGTATTTGCACATCGTAATTGGTGTTGCAGGTTAGCGTCCGTTATGTTTGAGCTTGTTTTGTGTTTGGTCAATTTCATTTTCGGGGAAAAAAAAACGGTTCGCCGATGCAAGATGAACCAAAAGTTTAACTAAAAGTTAAAGCTAACAAGTTTTTCGCGCCAGATTTCTCAAAACTGAACATAGAACCTGCTATGTTAGATGTTCAAAGATTCGCGCGCAACGTGAATGGGCAGAATATAATTTATAAGAATATATATCTGTCATATATTCGCAAGATTACTATTTTAAAATCAAAGTTAATTTTTTTCTCGAAATTTCGACAGATAAGTTTGAATATATGGATGTACAAATAATGTGTTTTTAATACAATGTTTTTCACTATTTTGGCCATTACAAAAT
>BPLR01009299.1:0-44124 GCA_021605095.1 Caerostris extrusa
TTATTCAAAATATTGTTAAGGTTATACGTTTTCAACACCAGAGATGATACCCCGTTGTAGCTAAGGGATTTCTGAGAAGCATCTACCAATTATCAACTAATTGCTAGATGTAGGAAGATTGCTAACTGCTAAAAACCCATAAATATTGCAATATAAATAGAACAATCTGGTTTCCCTTCGATAAAATCCTAGTGATGTTTGATGCTATCGCTGGCTCAAGGTCTAAAATCATAACCACACGATTTCAAACAATATCTATAAAATAGTTCGCAGGTTATATAGGCTTACCAAATTATATACGAATATATTTCAAAATATTAATTTCCATTGACAATAAGGCGTTAACTTGCCTTATTGTCAATGGAAATAAATCAGATTAGCGATCGTGAATGATAGATAGGAGATTTATTTACACTCTTTCCCATGATGCCGCGACGTTGAAGTGAATTCCGCTTTCTCAGAAACAAATAATATATATAAAAAAAATTTCTAAAGTCAATTCATACTTTTCTTTCACTATATTGCAGAAAGTCCTTTTCGTTCATTTTTTTAAGTTTATCTGGCGCCATCTATTGGTAGATATATGCTACTTAAATCTAAAAAAAATAATAATAATAATAATTAATTAAATTTAATTACTGAATTAATATTTGAAAAAACTGTATTTTATCAAGTGTCATCCACTCCAAGTTAAAAAAAAAAAATGTATTTGAACTTGAGTGGATGAATACCAAAAATATTTTATTATCGATTGAAAATTTGAACAATATATATATAAGGAGAGGGAGAGCTAATAGAAGGAATTGAAAAGAAGTATGTGAAATGATTCTCAGCGTCGCGTTGCCAATGGCAATGTACTACGGCTACTATAACCTCCCTTCCCATTCGATTGTCCCCACTAGAGAACAGTATAGTTTGACATAGAGAACCAGTAGTTTCGATGATAATCTGCATTTGAAACAGTTTCAAGTAAGCAAAAATACATAAATAATATTTAGAAGTCAAAAAGTAATTATTTGATTTGAAAGTATGTCAATTTCATTTTACAAAGCGAAAATACAGAATATAATAATAAAGATATGCTGAACACAATAAGTTGTCTTATATTGCAGTCGATGCAAAATACTATTATTCATTAATTTATCGCTGTTTTTTTTTTTTTTTTTCACTTTGCATTTCAATAACATTAAAGACATTTGGTTGTTTTTAACTCTCCAGCATACACATTCATTTTCAAGGCTAGCTTACTAGCAGAACTAATTTGAAGTGTCGATATCTAACTCAATGACAACTGCAAAAACAAGTTGCTCTTCATAATTTGACACACCCATTTTTATCAAAATATTTTTAAAAAAATCTGAATTCTCTTTTTTTTTTTCTATGTATGGGAAAACTTGTCAATAGATCTCACTGCTAACCTGCATTTTTTTTTTTTTTAAACAAAACTAATTAATAAAACAAAGGAAGTCACTTATTTTTCCAAATTTTAATGTTACTTTTCTCTAATACTGCACATTCAGGAAAGGAGAGAATGTATAATTTACAGTTTAAATTTTTGGAAAAAAAAAAAAAACAGTCAAAATTCCCTCTCAACTTGGCAATAGTTTTTAATTTGCATTACATTACATATAAAAAATTAAAAAAAGTCACTGTGTATGAATTCATAGAACAATTTAAGTGTAATCAAGAAGTGTGCAGTATTTTGATACAAAATTGTTCAAAATTATTAAATAAATAAATAATAATTCTACAACCACATATGTTTATTTTATTGCTTACATGAAGATCATAACTTTTATACCAAATTTATAACTTTGTCACTTTAAATGGCTATCATAAATTTTTTTAATGGCACAAGATAATAAAATTGAAATATTAAAGCACATAGTAACTTCAGATATCATACAGGTTGAATTCATTTATAACAAAAACAAAATGCCAATGCATCTAACTATGACTACAAAAATTACAGCAGTCTAATAAACAAAAAATAATTCTATTTCTATGAAACAATTAGTCAAATACAATGATGATTTTCGTCTTATTTTTATGTAACATTTAAATTTAAGATGTTTACTTTTAAAATACTTTGTTTGTCTGCATAGAAAAAGAATTACATCTTTATAATAGAACTTTTTAAATATAAAGGAACAAAAATAATAATAATTTAAATACTTATATAATATTTATTAAACAAAAAAACATGAAAGAATAATTTATTTGATACAAAGAATTTTCCTTCATGTTGAAGTTTATTAGAAAATAACCTGCCATTAAGGAAAGCAAATCTATACTACAAAACTATGTTTTAATTTAAAACGATAAGTTTCTTATGAAAACAGGACCAGTACAATCTAACAAAATATGAAGGCACTAATGACATATTAAAAAAAAATGTTGTCTTAAAAGAATAATTCATTCAAAAAAAAAAAAAAATATTGCTGTTAATTATTTGCATATGAATTTTAACTAGATGGGAAAGTATACAAAATATTTTGCAAATAATTGCAATACTTTATTACACACGATTGGTTGATTAAGCAGACATTGCACAATCATAAACTACATAATTATGTACATAAATATATTAACATAGAAAATATTCACACTTATATGCATATATTATAAATACAAAAGACATGTTCAGATCTTATTACTGCAGAAATGGAAATCACAAAACACTGGTCCTGATTATTATGAAAATATGGCAGTAAATTTCATGATAAATAGTTACTAACAATATGATTGGTTTTCCTGAGAACTTAATAAAATGAAATATATATCACAAAAATTTATTCTGGTTTTATTAACTGGCCCTATAACAATTTTTTAAGAAGATCTTTTAATAATTATTAAATTTATTGACTTTCCAAATACTGATTAATATTTAATATTTATCATATAAGATTTTCAAAAAATTAGATTTTGATATACATATTACTGTAGATGTATTGGTGAAAAATGAGTTAATGACATCATATTACAACTTAGTCAAAAATGACAGTCATACTTCTTGCATGAAAATGATTCTAATATTATAATGTTTGTATTAAGGCCTTTACTTGCATTGTTTGTAGTAAAAATACATTGTATATAATTATATTTTAAAACCACTTTTTTATTTTTTTTACACCTTGCAAATAGCATGGCGCATCAAATTTAGATACATTTCAGAATAAAAATAAAAGAAATGTTTTGCTGTAACAGCTATTTCACAATTATATCAATTCAATATTCAAAATCACAAGAACAATGCTTTATAGTAGAATTTTTCAAACCGCCATTAGCATTTGTTAATTTTTAAGACTTGAAATTGATAAATTTTAATCGTTATTCTTGAATAAGATTTACTTTTTATTAAAAATAAATTTTATGGCTTATTTAGTAAAGAATGGAAGGAAATAAGTGAAAGCATGATTTTTTAAATCAACTTGTTCAACCAAAGCCTATCCGCAGCCTCTCGAAGCCTTGCCATCAACAAATTTAATTCTTTCCATATTATTTGCTTTGCAACAAATTGTCAATCTTAATAAAATATTCCTATATTAAAATAGAATAAAACCATTTCATTGAAATATATGGCAATTGTACTTGCTAGCGAAAATTATTAAACTCTTTATTTGGTGCAGAAAAATAAATATTTTTCCATCAGTTATTTGCTTGTTTTATTTTTGTTTAAAAAATATTTTTAATTTTTACAATCTTGAATTAAAATAATAATATGTACTAATTCACATTGTATTTCATATCTGAATATAAAATGCCCTCTTCCTATTTTGTTATATGGGTAACATCAAATAATACATACAACAACATAATCATAATGCATATATCTAAAATGATTAAAGACTTAGACTAAACATAATTATTTCTAATTAAAATGGTATCACAATTCTAGAAATTACTTCATTAAATGAATAAATATGTGAATCAGAATTTTGAAAGCTATTAGGTCAAGTAATTAAATAATACTTATGTGCAAATGAAGTAATGCATTTGCACATAAATATAATTCTATCATTATATCTATCACAAACCAGAACTTTTGTTTATTTTCAAAAAAAATAAAAAAAATAAAATAAATAACTTAATAGTAAAAAAAACCATTTTATTTTTTAATAAAATCCACTTAAATTTTCAATGTATCTCATTACAAATCATTCTACTTATAATTTTAAAGCATTCACATATCTTGTTTATTTTATACTTGATAAATATAAATTGCTGTCATAAATGACTCATTCAACAATCACAAAAAATAACCATATTCAATTATTTGATTTATGAAAGATTTTGATCTTCATACATGAGAAAATAATTTACATTTGTCATTTTTAGATTTTTGTCGAGAGTTTTTGCCAATTATCACAAAATAAATAATAGACACTTCTGGTTTTATACATAAATTTTTCTATCACATCTTTTTTATTTCTAAAATATGTTGTCATAAAATAAATACATAGTAATTTTTTATCTGATAATATACAAAAACAATCATAAATAAATCAATAAATACATAAAGAGAAAAACAATTGAACAAAAAATTTAAATTCATTAATAATTTATTAAAAATTCAATCAAGTTGATTTCAAAAATAAATATTAAACAAATAAACAACTTTGAAAAATAACTAAACAACATACTGAAAATTCACTTATGTTTTTCTTTAATTTAATAAAATAATTTTGTCAGCACTTTTTTTTAGACATGAATTTTGCATAAGTATAATTTATATGACTAATTTAAATAACATTTACCACATTGTTATGTGTAATAAATAACATTAACAAATTCTTTAAAAATTTAATAGAAAAAAAAAAACTTAGCAATTGTATAAAAATTATTTTAAGAACAGGTTTTAATTGTAACTTATAAATTTTTGAAAAATTCTTCCTGTTTTTCTTTTTTTTTTTTTTTTTTTAACACATTACATGCTTTCAATGCCCAAATTTGATATGAATTACATCCATTTGGGCTTTTTGAAAACACACTTCTATACTAAATATTTATTTTTGACATAATACATAATAGAAAAATTTTGTTTATTTTTTAGTGTTTCAAATCAAGCTGCTGAATTTTTCAAATAACATATTCTGTTTTACCAATTTATGAGTATTATAATCTTTCATAAACTTCATTTCATTTAAAAGAAATAATGAGCGGTTAAGCTAAGCTCCATATAAAAAAATCTGAATTATGAAACAAAATAGTGTAATAATAAATTAAAATAAATGGTATACACATTAAGAAGAGTTGCCCTTTTATGTTCATATTAAAAAAATGAATGTAAATAGTAAGTTTCAAAAAATTTTGAAAAAAAATATATAATAACCTCTCACTTATAAAACTTTTTTCTATACTTGGGAAAAGTACTGATGGATTTTACAAAAAAAAATTGTTAATGAAATTAGAAATGAGTTTTGCATATTTTTTTTAATTTTATTATTTATTAAATAATGTGATTACTGGAATTTAAATTTTAAGAAAATAATTAATGACTATGCTTCACTATAAATAAGTCTTGTATATGGTATTGGCTATCTGATAGCTGTCATATGCATTAGATAAATTACCATGCACCACTATTAATTTTATTAAATAAATAAAAAGTTATTTGAACACTTGCAGCATTTATATCTATCTTATTACTTCACATTTTCAAATACTTAAAAATAATAAATGAAAGTTATTTTCAGCAGTACAAGTTGTGTAATGCTAAAATTGGCATTCAAACAAAATTTTCTTTCCAAACATAAGAATGTGAGCTATTTTAAGGTTATTAAGCATCAGGAAGAATACTTATATTAGATGACTTTTATAATATAAAGATTTTGAAAATTTAATGTAATATTAGAAAACAAATAAAGCAAGTTTTTTTTTTTATTACAGAAATTCGAAGCCAATAGCCTTCACCTTATTGCCAAAACTACAGAAAACTTTTACAACAGGTTTTAATTGTAGGTGCATGTAGCCTCTATTAAAATAAATTATATTTAACATGATTCTATTAAGTTAAGAATTACTTCAACTCAATAGAATTTGAGTTGAATAAACTAATTAACTAGCTATCCAGTACCACTTCTTTAAAAAGGACACTTCAAATCAAGGCTGATTAAGTTTTTTTCAGATTTGATTTTCCTAATCCCATCTACAGTTATCCATTAGGGTGGTAGGACAATGTGATTAATCACTACAAATAATGTAATTCATTACAATGAGATTGGTGATTTGTCTCTAATGAGACAGTATGTTAATGGTGGCATCATTAATTAAAGCATTTCATTAAACAAAAACAATGAGACTTCGTGAAAAAATGAGTTGGGGGATGGAGCTCTGTTTGTTAAAATATACTATATATTATGAGATGAAAATAAAATGGGAAAGAGGAGGTTTATAATATTATTAATATTGATAATCTGAGTTTAAATGTCCAGAATTCTCATCATTTCAGCATCCAGTGTTTGCTATGTTTTCTAGATTATATTTCATCTTTTTCATATTAACTTTAAACATTGAATAGAAAGTATACATTGATTCTGTGTAACGTGGCATAAGGACAGGTCTTAATACATCAGAATGATTGATAACAAGTGACCTCTATATATATTCTAAAAAAAATGGTATATAGGCATGGTGGGAAAAGTTTGCAATGCATTCATTTTTGTAATTTATATATGCCTTTGAATAGGGAAGCAAACAGAATGCATTACAGACATTTAATGTTTTTCTTTTACTAGAAAGGCAAAAATAACACGCAAGAGACAAACAAGATATGTGTTGTAGGTGAAAGAACCGTGTCCAGAAGTGGTATGCTAGATTTAAGGCTGGCGATTTAAATCTTGAAGATCAAGAATGATTGGGTAGGCCCTTCACCACAAAGGAAGACCACATCAAAATGCAGATTGAGAATAACTCATGCTATATGGCATGTGAATTAGCAGAAATGTTAAAAATATTAAAATCCACCAACCACAAGAAGTTTGACTCCACAAACTGTTTTAATATATAGGTTCCCCACAATTTAATGGAGAAAATTCTGGTGGATAGCATTTCCATTTGACTCGCTCTACGAATATAATGAGGAGATCTATTTTGAATTAAATTGTAATATAGATAAAAAGGGATCATTTAATGGGAATGTGGAATAAACTGCCTTTAACCACCCGCAAAGTAGATCTTCAACCTAAGGTCATGCTCTATATCTGGTGGAACTGCCTTTGCATTATGAGAACTGGAATCCTGCATTATGAGCTTTTATCAAACAACAAAACAAATAAATTCAGAAAAGTATTGCTCCTAATTAGACATATTAAAGACAAGCAATTGATAAAAAATATCCAGAAATAATGAAGCGGATGAGTGTCATGTTTCATCTGGACAATGTGTATAGTACAGCTTCATGTCTTAACTCGATAAAAGTTCGCGGGTGTTCTATCTCATCCATCACATTCACCAAATCCCACACCTTCCGATTTCCACCATTGATTGAATTATTCTCTTAATGTAAAAATCAAATCGTTGGTGAGATAAGAAATCCCTATAGAAAATTTTTTGCCAAAAACCCAAAAATTTAGAGAGGATTAAATTTTCAAGTTACCTGAAAGATGGAGAAGGTTGTGGAACAGTGTGGCAGCTATGTAAATTAATAAATGCATACCAAAATTTTAATTTCCTTCAAAATCTGCATGAACTTTCTGGACAACTAAATAAATTCAACCTAATAATTTAATTTTTAGTTTGAATTTATGACTTATATTTTATACTTGGGATTTCATTAATATTTTTGAAAACATTAAATATAACATGGTATTTGCACATCAATTAAAAATGAAATTCTAGAATGATATAAGTCAGAGGTTATTGTGTACCGTTTCAACAACATTTAATTAATTTGAAAAAAAAAAAAAAATGATTTTGCAATTAATTAAATGGTTATCACAGATGAAAATTAAACAAATTTCACAAAAACAATAGAATTCTATTTTTGCTCTTTACATAATTTATGTATGCATATTATACATACATTTAACATCAATCAAAATAAATTTTTTATGAGCCATTAATAAAATTACTCAACTTTCAAACAAGAATTAATTATAAAAATTAAATTATTATAATTTGATTGACAAATTTAAAATTTCATTGCATTTTGTTAGAAAAATTATATTTCAACTAATAAAACTTTCAACCCCAACCATGTTTAGTATATATGAGATGATATATGATACCAACCATGTTTAGTATTCTGGAAAGAACAGATGATTGTTTAAAAGATGATTATTGCTAGCTTATTAATTAAAATTTTTTATAAGTATTAAAAATATCATAGTATGTAAGATAACCTAAGTAATGATAGTTGAAAACACCAACTTTCTTACATACTGATGTATAAAATAATTTGTTATTACATTACAAAAATGGAACTTATTGTCCATTAAATAACATATGTAGAAACTTTTAAAAAGCCTGATTCATAAGACATTTGCATTGTTTTCAATCCATTAAAAAGGACTAGTGACATTAAAACTTGCATACAACACCAGGAGCTCTAGAAAAAGCACAAAAACTTTTGGTAATATAAGAAACATGCTATCCAATATTTTAACAAAGAAATACTACATTTTTAGATGAGCTATAAGAATATCTTCGTGACACCTTTTTTTCAAAATTCAAATTCAGTCTAATTCTTTTGAAAGTAATAAAAATAAAATTTTAAGCAAATAACATAACACTGTAAATTAAGAGACAATTGCACAATAACATAACATCTATAAAATGTAATAAATATGGCAGATTTAAAAGATATACATATAATAACAAAAACAACATAAAACATTAAATAAAAAAACATAACAAAAAAAGTTTGAGCTCATTCAGATTATTTAAAAAATTACATTAGGAATTTCTATCACTATAAATTAAAAAACTGGGAGTCTGATTATGAAATGAAGGAGGTCCTTGCTCCTGATGATAAAGGTGGCCCACCACCTAATATTCTTTGACAAGGTGGTGGGTAAATTGAATCTTTTCTTGGTGAAGATTTGCAGAAGTCATAGGGTTATTGTATGAGCATTTTGCATTTTCTGTTGGGCAAAAACAATTGTGGAGGCATACCACATCTTTGAGGAGGTTTTACAGGAACTGAATCATCAAGTGGATACATAGGCATAGTTTGCAATGTATTATTTTCTGGTCTAATAGTAAGAGCTTTCTGGGGAATTTTTTACGTGGTTTTTGAATTTTAGGTTTATCTGAATTAGCCAAAAACAAAGGGTCTTTGCGAGGTGACAAAAAGGTAAGATTAAATTCTTCATTGAATACTGTTCGATAAATGTTTTCTTTGACATAAGACGTATTATTCATTTGGCACTCTAAAAAAAGATACATTCCATACATTTTTTTGACATTCAACTCTGGTTTCAGAAACTTTCCTTTAGATTTTGTTGGTAATGGATATCATATCGAGCAAAACTGTTGATATGGTCTCGGACTCGGTTTAAATTTTCTTCGCTTGTCTTATTAGCTGGAGTTTTCTTCCCTCGTAGATCTTCTCCAGGCTCCCTTTCATTTTCTTCTTTCCTCAAAGCTCTGGCTAATCTACCATTTGATACCACGAATGTGTCTAAAAAATAAACTTTACAAACTTGACGACTCACCCTGCCAACATTGATACGGTACTGATATGTAACACCCTTGGGGCCACGATTTTTACAATTAGTTCGAGGTCGATGTTGTTTGACTGCTTCTCGAGTAACTAAACCACTGAGATATGCATTTTGTTTGGAAAAATCTCCCATTTTCCAAAACTTATCAAAACACTTTTGTCGCTGGTCCATAGTAATCTTGGTGTTACATCGTTTCGAGCAACCACAATCTTTATCTTCAAATAACTTTGCTTTAACAACTTTCCCCCCTTTTTGTGACATATTCTTGACCTGTATTCCTCAAAAACTTTCTTAATTTTCGTTTTGTGGTTCATTTCATTTTCACACGTTTTTTACCAGGTGGTTTCACCTTTTTACCTGGAAAAAAAAAAGGGGCAATATTACAAAAATGAGGAATACAGGTCATATATATATATATTTATATAATTTGAAAGTCTCTTAAAACAGTTAAGTTGTGAAAATCCACAAACTGTACAATTCATTCTTCAAGTAAAATATGCTTCATTAACAAAAACTTTCTTTTTATCAGATTGCACCATTTTTCAAAGACATTGAAATTAAAACATATATTTGAATTAGTTGATGTTTCATACAAACTTTCAGTTGCACAAATATGAGTTTTTTTCCTTCCATAATAAACACTGTAAGAAATCTTCATATAAAATAAAGATAATTTTAATAGAGAGTTAATTGTTCAGAAAATTTTTCATGAATCAATGAAAACTTATAGAATAATATATAGTAGAAATAATATTTTTAATAATCCACATATTTTTATAATTTTCAATGCAATATGAAAGATGCAATATGCCACAAAAAAACTTAACACATATTCATAAATATGTAATTGTAAACTGATATTATGAAACATAAAAATATATATATATATATTTGTTTGAAGACAATTTGCTTCTCTGAATTTCAAATTATATTTTAATGAAAACGAAAAAATTTTGAAAATACTTTCTACAGCAATGCTTCTTTCACAATTTGATTTAAAATTAATTACTATATGAAAATAGCATTGTTTAACTACAAATCATAAATTTTTATTTTAACAAATTTAGAAAAATGGACAGGGGGATGAAATTTTAAATCTGAATGAGCTAAATACTTGAAATTAGAATTGAAAAAAAAAAAAAAAAAAAAAAAAAAAAAAGACAAGTGCATAAAATTTACAACACAGAACAAACGAGGTAAGTGTGGTTGCAGTGATAAGCATATATAAACTGTTGGTTAAGTACAGTGTCTCATAAAAGTTTTCACATATGTGTGATTCTTATTAAAATTACAAAAGAAACAAAGAATTAAAAATTTTTAAATGACTGTAAGAAAAGAACTTCAGAATATTTCAAGCAATACCGTATGATTTATTAGATATGATATTTTCACATTTTATAAAAATTATAAAGACTACATAAATTTTATAAAAAATTTTTCATATGATTTAGCCTAACATCAAACTTGTTAACTTCATATTAATTTTTATAATAATTTAGAAACAATTTTTCAGAGAAAATTTTCTAAGTTAAATAAAATTTCTTGCTTAGAATATTTTATTTTTTTAAAGTATTTATGAGACATACTTTGTTAGAAGTTTGCAAATTATTATTTATTAAACTTTAAAAAAATTCCTCACACAATTATGTTAATTGATTTTTTCCCCTCATTATGGCACAGTATAAAAAAAAATTATAGAATATGTAAAAAATAATGATTCACATCAAAACAGCTATCTCATGGAATGACGAAAATTGTCATTTGAAAATAAATATAAATTCAAAAATTATTTGTTAGAAAATTAACAGTGAACTTAAAAAATATTAGGGAATATGAGTATTTCCAAAACAATTACAAGAATAATTCAATCAGCCATAAGTCATGGCTGAATTATAAGAAAGACATTTTTAATAAGTGTAAAGAAGTGAAGGTTTTGAATTTTATTTGCCAAAAATATGAAAAAGGTTTCTTACTGGGTTATATTTGTTTATGAAACAAAATTCAAGTTTAAAAAAATTGAATAACTTTTGTTTGATTAATATGATGATTGTGGTATCCTTTTTATAGGAAAGTTCAAATTTATTGATGACAAAACAGATTGATATCTTACACTAAATTAGAAAATTATCAGCCTAACATCGTGGTACATAAAATGCTTATTTCTATCAGGATAATGATATTGTTCATGTTGCTTCAGATGTTCGATTGGGATTGTTTTACAATTACATATAAGTTAAAATGCTTCAGTCAATCATCAGATTTGAACACATTAAAAATATTTGACCCTAATTTGAAAAATAAGACTTTGAAAACCCAACATTTCTTCAAAGTAGTAGTTAATTTTTTTTATGTACAAGAAAAATAAAAATACAATTACTTTCAATTTACTAAAAATCTTAGTTCAAACTACATCCAAATAATTAAAATCTCATAGATATCAAAATAGAGTATTAAAAATTGTTTAACCAGCAGCTTAAAGAGTTTTACTAAACTTACTCGTCCTTATCTGAAAGTTTTTGTGAATATTATTGTTTAAAAGTGAATTTATCAAACATAATTAAAATAAGATGAAAAACATATTCTTGATAAAACTGTTTCAAAGCAATGATGTTTCATTATTTTGTTTAACAACTTTAACAATTTATATAAATTTTACATATTTATCTGAAAACTTTGTGAAGCATTGTATACATTTTACAATAAGAAGTTCCCCTACGCTAAATCTCACTAGCAATGCAAGTTTAAAGAGATGTTCTAAAACAAATTTTTAAAGCTTTAAAAAATCTATCATACAAATCTTTTAAATTAATACTTCATATTAAATTATAATCAGTCAAAAGAAATAATTTAATGGAATTTATGATAAACTCTTTAACACACTTTACGCTGTGATTTGTTCCTGTAGAAAAAACAAACTAAAAAACAATATTTTTTTCCCCTCAATTGATTACATTCTAAAGTTTGTTACATGCAAGACTAAATTGTTTGATAATATATAGCTGATTTTAAATAAGATACTCACAGTTTTTTAATTTAAAAAAAAAAAAAAAAAAAACAGCAACCCTATACATCTTTGCAATTGTTATTACAGTACTACAAATTAAAGAAACTTGGTGTCTGAGTTGGATATATATGATTATTTGCACTATGATGGTCTTGATGAAAATAACTATGAGTCATTGCTTCTTCACATTGAGGATAAACGGAGTTCTTATCTTGAACCATATGTGTAGGTGGAGCATTAAGATGATTATAAGCACATTTTAAGTTGTCAGTTGGACAAAACAACTGAGGAGCAACAGGAAATTTTGATTTTGTGGCATAGGTGGTGGTGGTTGTCTTAATCCTTCAATTTCCATATTAATAGGCGGTTTTACCATCTTTTTCTAGGCGATGGATTTTGAGATTTGCGTGCAGGATTAAGAAGTAGCTGACATGGATCTCTCCGAGGAGATAAAAATGACAAACTGAATTCCTCATTGAAGACACTTCTATAAATGTTTTCTTTTTACAAACGGAATTTCTTTGTCTTTACATTGCTCTACATACATTCCATACATTTTTTTAACATTAAGATCTGATTTCAGATATTTCCCTTTAGGATTTATTGCATAGTGACAATCATAACGGGGGAATTCATTAATATGATCACGAACTCGATTTAGTTGTTCCTCACTAGTTTTATTAGCAGGAGGTTTTTTGCCTCGTAAATCTTCTCCCTGGTTCTTTTTCATTTTCTTCTTTTTCTTAAAGCTCTAGATAATCGTCCATCAGATACAAGGAATGTTTGTAAAAAGTATTTTTTGCATACTTGTTTACTAACTCGTCCAACATTAACACGCATATTGATATGTCACACCTTTAGGGCCCTCGATTAGTGCAATTAAGCCTTGGCCTATGTTGTTTGACAGCCTCCCTGGTAACTAGACCACTAAGGTATGCATTTTGTTTACCAAAAGTCACCCATTTTCCAAAACTTATCAAAACATTTTTGCCTATCTTCAACAGCTACTTTAGTCATACAACGCTTTGAACAACCACAGTCTTTATTTTCAAAAATTTTTGCTTTTACTACTTTTCCCTTTTTTGTAACATATTCCTGGCCTGTGTTTCTGAGCAATTTTCTCAATTTTGATTTAGACATAACTTGATTTTCACCCTTTTTTTTGTTTTTTACCAGCTGCTTTTGGTGTACCTTTTCTACCACCTGCAAATAAAAAAAAAGTCGTCATGAAAGTCCACACCTAACAGAATAACAATTGAGAACCTTATGTAGATGAGAATGTGAAATCGTTTTTGTATAAACAGAGTACATTATGAAAATAACAAAGGATGGTGAATAACAATTAATATAATAATAAAATACTACTAAACCTGCATTAAATTTTTTCAAACTATTAATTTATTGAGTTATTTTAGATTTCGAAAAGTGAAGATTAAAAGCATGTTTTTTTTTTTTTTAATAAAAAGAATACGTTTAACAATTATATGTTTTGAAAATAACTTAACATGAAGTTAAATAACACATAAAATATATTAAAATAGCTTAAGATTGCTAATATCATTTCACCTTACTTATTATTAACTCACTTCCAAAAGATTTAGAGTAAAAAAATGTTACTAACAATAACTTAGAATAATGAGAAAATTTTATCTATCATTGTCATATGCTAATTTTTAAAACAGATGTAAAAATATTGTGAAAACCAGCCTATTTATTTTCAGATTCAAATTTAATAGTAAACATCACCTTTAAGCATATGGTTCAAGCAGATTTTGCTATTTTAACAATAACAATATTCATCTAACTTTGATAACAATAACTTTTTTGTCAAAAATGATAAATTTTGCAAAGTGTATGAACAACAGGAAATGAACCAGGATTCAAAAACTACTAACAGAAAGTTCATAGTTCAAAAATTTTTTAAATACATTTTTTATTATAAATTTCTTGTCAAACTACATATTTACATAAATACTTGGTGACTAGACTTAGCAAATAAAAAACGTAAGTCAATTTTAATATATAAGTCGGGAAGATGGACATATTGCTAATTAAAATATCTTGAGAACTACGGGTATAATTTCTCAAAAAAAAACACTAGATGGCCCTTATAGGATATGTCTGTACCTGTAATTTTAATTTATTCTATTAAGACTGCTGTTTACAATAAGAAAAGATGATTTTGTTATTAAAAAATAAATTTTCCTGGGCTCTCTGAATGTAGATATTTTTATTTAACAGAATTTTTTTTTTTTAGTTTTATAAAAAATTATGTTGCTTTCTACCTTTCGTAATATGAAACTTAGTTTAATGTGCTCTAGTCAATTAGATATGAATTAATTCAATAGCCTGGTAAAATACTCATAAATGGAAAACATTCTCGATGTACTATATAATGGATATGTAGGAGCTTAATTCTTATACATATTTAAATAATTCAGACTATTAGTTTGAGAAAAATATGAATCTTAATTTGGATACTGATATAAAATTATAGTTATAGATGACATTGATGAAAACCAAAAAAGTTAAAGTTGTTCATCTAATTAGTAAATGAAGTATATGATTTTATGCTAGTCAAATTTCTTTTATATTTTTTCAGATAATTCTGCTGTACATAAACATGCATTATATTGGTTGAATTGAAAGAATAAGGAATGAAGAGATAATCCTTTCTAAGGAGAAAAACAAAACATAGAACTTTTTCTAGAAATTGAAGAAGTCAATGGAATTGATATAAAAGTAAATGCTAAAATTTCCAACATCAATTATAAGACCTTATTGATGTGAAAGATTATCTAATATAGCATTAACTTTTTACATATTTATGATATTTGTTAAACATCCTGTGAATAATTACACTAATTATTTCACTAAAAAATAGTTTTACCAATAAAGGCTATTTTTATGTTCTTCTGATTCAAAGATTATTTTCTTCTGATTCAATTTCTAGATTATGTTTTTCTGATTCAAAATTTTTAAAAATTAGTCGTCTCAATACACCCCGGCATGGAGAACATTAAATTTTTTGCATAAATATTAATTTAATAATTTTAGCATAATATTTACCTAATATTAAAAAAAGATGTCCAATGACATAACCCTTGAAATGGTAGAATTCTTAAAAAAAAAAAAAAAAGATTGAAAAAAGTATCCCATGGACCTACTTCTTCCATTATACAACATTATCCTTCGAATAAAAAAAAGGCAGAATACAGATGCATCACAAATATCATACATCCTGATTCTAATTTAATTACTTTTTTTTTTTTAAATTTATTCAGATACCACTTCAAGTTCAAATTTAGTTTGTTTGATTTTGCAGAAATATTTCTGAATTTTCATTTATTAATTATATAGCACACACTGTCAAAAAGATTTTAAACATTATTGGAAAATAATTATAGGTTATCTTTATTATAAAAATGATAGTCATATTTTGAATGTAAAAGATTATTATTAATAGTTAGTTTTTTATATTTAATTAAGAACTTTATCTTCAATACACTAAATATATTATTTATATGCATAATAATATAATAATATGCATTGATAGTCATCTAACATGCAATACCATGAAGAATGAGAAATATCAAAAGCCATATTTATCATACAAATTGCATGAGGCACAAGAATGAAACAACTGAATTTACAGTTTTGTTTTTGATCAATGGAAAATGTGAGGGAAAAAACCTATTTTCTGCAGATGTTGCATGAACTTAAATAAACTTAGCAACACAATCTAGTTGGGCATTGAACAAAAGAAGCTTTTGAGTATGTTTGGACTGCACTGCAGAGTATATACTAGTTATACAGATACATTGTCAAATTGTATATATAACAGTTTCGGGTGGTTTATAATGTGCCTTTCAGGTAATAATTAACCCAGATTTGATTCATGGATAAAAGTTTACTGAAAAGTATGTCATAAAAGTGGAGAATGGATATTAAGAATTATAGAACACTATGAGCAACATATGATCTCATATACTGTGGCTTCAATCAAACCCAGAAGATAAGGCAGGACAATAAGCCTCAAAGCTTCAATGTTGCATGGTGACTATTAAGTGTATCAGTAATACACACAAGAATAGAATCCATTGATGTTGCATCTATCATTGCAATAGAATTAAGCTTGAAAACATACAGTACAGTAGTTACTGACAAATTCTGAAAAATTGTTTCCTTTAATTTATCTATGTATGTGTTGCATTTCTATACATCATAGTAGCTGCAGAGGTTTGTGATACAGATTCATATGTAATTATAATAATAAATGACATGAAAATTTTCGAACAATGACAAATAGTATCCACTAACAAAAGTTGTTTTGAAACATATACACTTCTTGAGCTAATGTCCTTAATGTTGCAATATGATCTTTAATAGCTATGTGCAAGTCTTATTTAAATGTTATGATTTTTGGAAAGATAAATTGTAATTTCAATATATAAGAATTCTTCCTCCATTTAACTTAAGATACATGCTCATTTAAATAACTATTTATTTAGTGGCACAATTATTCTTAAATAGAAGAATAGAAGTAAAAAACAATTCAATGCTTAAAATCATATTTATGTACCCATATTTTAATATTGCTTACAAGGAACATTACTTGCTCACATAATTTGCATATATGATGCAGTAAAAAATTTTTATTTTTGCCATCTTGAAAATTTGAAAACTATTGGATACAACTTTCATAGTGTGCCATTTTTGAAAGAATTTTTATACACATTAGAAATTAATGGGTTTCTTTGAAAAATTTTTAATATACACTCTGAGGGTAAAAATAAAGCAAAAGCATATAAAAAATGCAGTTATCTTTAAAAAGTAAACAAATTTATAGTGCCCAGATGTTTTTGACCTTTTATTTTTAATTTGCATAAATTATATTTTTTTTTTTTAATTAAACATTTTATATAATTTGAAAATTAGATCACAAACAGTAGAATTTTATTCAATATTTTTATACATCTTGTCGAAAATATGTTTTCTAACTTCTCAATGCATTAAAAAAAATTTTTTTTTTTTTTTATTTTTATCATTTTACAAAATATTTATTAAGATATTCAGGTATATTAAAATTCAGATATTTTAAAAATATAAAGATCACAATTAACTACTAACTGAAATGCAGTTAAGAAAAAGCAACATAATTGAATCTGTAAAACAGCTGAACAATATAAACTAAATAACAATATTAGATTTCTTTTCTTCATTATATTTTACTATAACAATTCTATCTATATATCTTATTCCTACAGTATGGTGACCAAGGGAATCAATCGTATAATAATAAATACTTGAATAATTTGTTGAGAATATCAGAATAATCACTTAAAGAAAATAAGCACAGAAAATTGCACAAGCAATATTATGCTAATCAGTTGGTTTAATGATATTTATTTATCATCTGAAATTAGAAAATATTTATACACATGGATATTAAAAATTTTAATTAAGTAAAATGGAAAGGTAGAATTTCTAAGTTTTAATATGTGTTAAAGATGCTGAGATTCATGTATGTAAATTTTAATATTTGCTAATTACAGAATGCATGCAATCGTTTTTAAAACTACAAAGTATTCAAAGATATAATACAACTTTAATATAATAAACGTTTCTTTTTTTAGTTGCAAGAAAACAATTGAAAATTTGGATTTAGAGTGGTAAAAAAAGGTACAAGAATATATCTTTTATATGCAGATAAGCTCTTAAAGTTTGAATATTTAAATGCAAGAAAAAAATAGTGGAAAATACCTTTTTTGACAGGTGCATCACCTGATGTATCATTCAAAGAGGTTGAAGTTTTATCTTCAGCAGCTTCATCGGCTGTAGATAAATTGTTTAAAGACATCATTTTAATGTACTATTGAATAATGAATGTCAGAATTTTTAAAAAGACTAGATTAAAATGGCCTCGAAATAAATATGGCTGAAAAGCACCAAATGCAATATAAAAATATTGCAAATGATGAAAGGTATTTTCAAACGTTGGTAGTTTCTCAAGATCTCCAGTTTCAGGCTGTACTGGAAGTATTTCTTAGTTAACATAAACACAATTTTTTTTTTTTCTACATTTGTATAATATTTTTAATTATACGATGGTTTCTGAGTCTAAAGTGACACCGACGCTAAGAAAAATGTCAATAATCATTATCGATATGCAAAAATGATATATTGAAAGATTCATAACATCGAAATTTTGATAGAACTACATCTACATGGTTGTCAGTTTTGTTTTTGAGGCTATTGTATAACACAATAAATTAATTATTCTTCTTTCTCACTATGAAATAAAAATTTAGAATTGATATCTTTCAACTAAAAATGCTTAAAAATTTCTAACATATTTTTTAAAAGAAAAAAATTAAATTAAGTAAATCGTAAAAACTAACTTTCTGCAAATGAAGAAGATGTAAGATTTCACGGGATAATTTTCCAAAACAAATAATCTGGCGGTAAAATAGAACTTTAAACGGTGA
The DNA here is from genome assembly GCA_021605095.1 of Caerostris extrusa. Taxonomy (NCBI): domain Eukaryota; kingdom Metazoa; phylum Arthropoda; class Arachnida; order Araneae; family Araneidae; genus Caerostris; species Caerostris extrusa. The sequence goes on from BPLR01009299.1 coordinate 19,158, forward strand.
AGTAAGTTTACAAAATAACAGTAGGAATATATTTTTAATCCCAGTATTATTAATTCAAAATTACACTGAGATAATAGTATGTATTTATCAGTATGAATCGAATTAGTAATTAAATATGATTCACCATTTAGAATATCTTTTGTTACTGTCAGTTATTCAATATTTTTATCACAAAAATAATAAAAGATGTAAATACTGCAATAAATTAAAAACTTTCATTCTGCTAATTTTTTGACAGTATTTATAAAATAATTCTGGTTGTCAAAAAATATCTGTCTAAAAATAATGTCAAAACTTTTTTTTTTTTATAATGGAAAATAACATACCGATAAAGAATTAAAATAACAATAATTAATATTTTCCAAGATAGATTTTTATTTTAGTTTAAAATATTTTTACAATTTCTCATTAATTCTGTTGAAAAAATATTTTCACTAAAAATGTTTATTTTGTTGAAAATATTCTAATTTGTAATTCAATTAAAACTCTATCAAAATATGAATCTTATTATAGTATTTTGATTATAAATTTAAATGTGAGGAATTAGGAAAAATGAGTAGAATTTTTATCTGCATAGTGTAAATATGTGATTTAGTAAAGTGATTCATATTTGTTTTTTTTTTCCAATTCTCAGAATCCAATATGATTGAAACAGATTTTATCATACCTTCTCGATTAGAGCACCTTTTCTCTTCAACATCAAGGCATTATACAGTGAAAGAAGTGCTTACCAAGCAGTCTATTACAGTAGAAATATTACGTATGGATGCAATATATACCTTAAAGCAAATATTTATTTTTTGTATTGTGTGTTATGTTTAAAGAAAATCTATTTCTAACCTTGAATTTTACTTTACTTTGCTTCATGTTTATATTCTTTATTATTAAATATGTTTTTCATTGTTAAATTTAAATAACATTTTAATTGAAAATTTAATTTATAATTAGTATTGTAAAACTTTTTATTAAGGTAAAAATAAATTATTAGAGATCTAGATTTCACTCTTTTATTAAACATTAAGTTTTTGTATAAATGTACGATATTGAGTTCTTTGGGCTTTCTTTTACTTGTATTTATTATTTATTCATGCCTATATTTTTAGGGAGACACAGTAATTAAAAACAAAAAAGTATAAAAATATGAAATTTTTTTTTTTTGTATGGTCAAATTTATAGCTCTTTGCTTTTTATATTATACATCTTGAACATGTATTAATAATAAGGATATAAGTCTTTTCATATTATGATTCAAAAATCTTGATTAGTATGAAAAGATTTTGCTTTGTAAAGAAACAAAAAAAAAAAACTATAAACTCTTTAGATTAATTACACCACTACTATCCTAAATTTGCTTTTTTTTGTGTGTGTGTGTGTACCAATTGATTTAAACATTTTGTCCTTTATACATTCTCTAATTTGGGCCTGTGCTCGAGTGGTTATCGCTCGGTGCCACAAGTTTCGGATTCGAGTCCCGACCATGCCATGAACTTTTGTAATGGTTCGAAATCCACTTTAAACCATAAGTACCAGTCTAATAAGATCGTAGAGCATTGTTAGGGTAGTGTTACTCGTGTCTGTAGCATATCTTAAAGTTACATGTGCACCCTGAGTAGTGCTAAATGAGTAACAGCTTTTGTCGGTGCAGCCAAAATGGACATGTTCAATACCCTTGCTTATGGCATAAAGATTAACTGTCTCTATATTGCCAGCTACATTACAACAACAACAATATTCTCTAATTTATACTGTGTAGCAAAGTAGGATATGTCTCATAAGCTGGAAAAAATATACTAGATATCAAGACTCCCTCAGTTAATTCTCTTAGAAAGCAACTAACCTCTTCCCCTTTTTATTCATTTTGCCAAAATTCAAAGCTGTATCATTAATACTTAGGGGAATTATTTGAGATTTAATTAGCGATGATAAAATTTAAAAGAACTTCGATCCCCCTCATGTGTGTTAATGGCATATCCTTCACTAGTTGGTCCTCAGAAATATTGAATTATTTTATTTTTCTGTGATATAAAGTGTGATGATAATTCATCTTTACATTGAAATTGATTGTATTATGATAAATAATTTATAAATGAAAACTTAACATGAGGCGAGTTTTTTTGTTTTACATGAGTGTTTGTTGTCATGCTTATTTTGTAATAATGATAGAAGTTTACAATTTTTGTGTGTATATTCTATTGTTTGATTAAAAGGAACTGCTCATAATTACTCTCAACTACCCATTGAGATTTTTTTAAATTTAAATTCAAGAATGATTTCTGTTGCCTTAATTTTTTTTTTTTCATGTATTAAATAATTTTTATTTAAGCTGGGCTCATATTAATTATGTTTAGCAATAATTATATTTCAATATAAATCATTATTGTCAATGAACATGTAGTTTATACATATATGGAATTCAAGAGACTTTTTTTCCATAAATTAATAAAATGACTTTTTCTCCATATTTATTTTTTCATGTTTTGGAAAAGGCTAAAAATTTATTTATATAAGTCTTCTATTGCATTTGTAAAAATTTTTTACATGGAATTAGAATTATTAAGACAATATATTCTTCTTTCATCACATTTATTATATTCTTTCATATTCTTTTTTACATCAAGTATACTGGCAAAAAAATTCATTTAAATTTTATTCTGCAAAAAATAAAATATTAAATAAATAGCATATTTATTTTAAACATTTATGATAAAAGAGCACAATATATTTATTTTTTTAAAGCTGTCAATAAAATTATTTTTCTATAATTTAATGTATTCAGAACTTGTCTTTCAGAACTCAAACGATCTATGTATGAAGACATTGAAGGTTTTATTTTCAAAAATTTTGATGTGTATTGCAATCTTATTCGGTAAATATTTTCCTACAATTTAAAAAAAAAAAATTAAGACTTAGTAGAAGTATATTTGTTAAATTACTAGTTTTATTTATAAATATATACAAAAACCTATCTCTAATCTATACTTATCCTGATAATTCTCATACTTTTATTATCTTTTTAAAATCTGTTAGTTTTTAAATATTTTAAAAATTTTATTTAAAATAAAATGTAATACATCAAAAAATAAATTCTAAAATTTAGATATTAAATATGGTTTTATGCATAAAAATATAACAATCAATAAGAAATTGTTTTTCTGGAGTTGCACGTGGTTACTAATAGTACAGGTGTTTCGTACTTTTAAAAAAATATATAATATATTTATAAGAACAGGAAATTTTATTTACGTAATTAATTTCTCTTTTTATTAACATTAGACTCTAAAACACATTATTTGAACATTTTATATCATGTATTTTTATTTATTGTGCTAGGATATTCTTTAATTGATTTTGTTTTTCTGAATTTTTCTCTTATGCCTAATATTATTAGAATATAACCATGATTTTCAACCTATTAATCCCTCCCTACTCTAATTGGAGAAAATATCATTTGCCCCTTGTCTGTTTTTCTTTTTAAAACTAATTGTTGTTTTAATTAACTTTTAAGATTTTTATTAAAATTAATATATTTATAGTTGATTTAATATACTTTATTATTAAAAAAATCTAAAAATGTTTCAAATGATTTCATTTCTTTTCATAATTGGATTATTTGCAATAATAATTCTTCCTTCATCTATTAAAAAAAAAAAATTAATAGATGGGCCAGCTTTTTAATGAAACATGCATTGATGGTTTGTAGTTGTCTAAACAGGAAAATATTTAATACTTTTAGGCCTAAAATCATATAAACATACATCCAAAATTTCTTCTAGAAAACTTTTAAATTTATATTGTAATAAAATATCAAGAAAAGAAGAAGAAAAAAAAAGCTAAAAGGAAAAAAGTATCCCATAATGTGAGAAATAGAAGTATTATAGAAAAAAAAATTAATTGAATTTATTCTATTAACACTGAAAACAATTTTTAATGTGCTTAAAAGTTTGTTTTTTGTTTATATTTTAATTGTGACTCCATTTTAAATAAATAAGTGGCCTAATGGCCAAGTAGCTAGCACTCTGGCCTTTGGCACCACAGGATTCAGATTCTTATACTGGCAGTGGCATAAATGTTTGTTTGTGGTTCAGAAGCCACTTTAAACTCTAGGTCCCGGTCTGTTTAGCCCTCATGTGCACAAGATGACCATAGAGTGACAAACCAAACCAATCTAAATTGGATGAAAAAAAAAGAAGGAAGAACAGCCTTACTGTAAGAATTTAAATTATAAAAAAATTAATATTAATTATTTTTTAATAGATTATTTCCTGAGTTTGATGAAGGTTTAAAAATTACTGCATTCAAAGTTCTTCTTCAAGGTAAAATTAATTTTTTTTCTAAATAGTTATGTAATGAAGTGATATTTCATTTATTAGCCATAATTTTTTTCTTGAGATTTTAAAACTTATGTACTATGTTTTTATAAGAGACTCAAGTTAAGTTAAATAACTTTCTGTCTATAATTTGTATATTGGGCATTAAAAAAAAAACTTAAAATTTGAGGGTTCATATCATAAGTTACTGAGTACAACCTCGACACATCATGTTTTCATCATTATTAATGCATATCTTATTTTCAATTTCCTTAATTTTATAACAAATTTTTTTTTATTTTAAGGTGCTATAAAAAGCACTTTTAAAACTGAAAAACATTTATAATTTTATGTCATTTGCACAAAAACAGAACTTAATTGGTTTACAGTAATACATCAAACAATATATAGTTTTTATTTTTAGGATTGAAACTTATAACTGTTGGTTATGCAGTGCTGTAGATTATAGGCAGAAAATTTTGATAATTTTCTTATACATTTTTGTTTTAGACACATAAATGCATTAATTTTAAATCACTTATTTCCAAACCAATTTAAATTTAATTTCTAAATTTATTTCTAAATTCTGTTTTTAGAATTCATTGCAAAATATTATTACTTCCATGTTTTTATATCCATATTCTATAGCAGATATTCATACTTTTGTCTTCCTCATTACATATTTTTGTTTTTTTCTATTCAGTATTTTACATTCATTATATAAAATAAGATTTAAATCATTTCATTTAAAATTTGTTTAAACAAAAAGTAATGAAATAAATACAAACTTACCAAATAAAGAGGAATTACTTTTTTGTTGTATCCTTGTTTTAATTTACCATGTTTATTTTTAAAATGCTAAAAAATGTTTATAAATATGCTAATTTTGAATAATGCTTTACAGTTACTGAAAAAGTATTGAATATATTGGGTGATATTTTGGATGAAGATACTGAAGAATTTGCAAAAGATGTGCGCTTTAAATGTCGCAACTTAGTAATGATGACAGTGTATTTGCTCTGTCAATTTACTCATGCTTTTGAAGAGGAAATTCTTAAAAAAACAGCTAATACTGGCAAGGTGAGTAATGCTATTTTATTTAAATGGTAATGCATTTTATGATGATGTTTAAATGGTAATGTTATGCATTTTTATTTTTGCTGTTTGAAGTTTTAAAAGATTTACGGTTATTACATTGATAAATTACTTATATATACATATATGGTATAAGAAGATTAGCCAATATTATTCATCTTTTTACAATACTTTCATTCAAAGTTATTTCAAATCCTACAAGTACTGTTTGAATTCCAAAAACTTATGCTTTAAAATGATTAGCTAAGCTTTATTATAGAGTTCTTTTCAAGAAATTTTCAAACTCTATGTTCACAAAAATTATTGACTGGCGGGTCCTATTATTTTGACCAGTTAATATCCTAGTTGCAATTTATGCATAGTATAGATTTTAATAAAACCAGTGATTGACTGTTATAGGTTGATAAATGAATACTTTGAAGATACATGTTTACAAAATTCAAATATTTCAGTATTGCTTTAGTTGTAATATAAAGTTTTTTTTAGTATGAAATGTATTTTAGTGTATGCTCCAATGTCATGAAATATAAGTTCCTCATTTTTATACAACATAAAGGAGTACTAAAAAAATTACTTAATAACTAAAATAAAATTATTAAATTACTAAAGTAATTTATTAACCTTATTTAAATTTTTTTTTTTTGTTTTATGTAATTAAATCTTTGCATTGAAAAATATTTGTTTAAATTTTTATTTTCTTAATTTTGCACACATTTAATTAACAGTATGTAATGATCAAATCCATAAAATTTCGATCGACACATAAACATAAAAAACAGAAAATTTTGCCATCCACTCTTAAGACATACATTGTAAAAGTTTCCCTTAATTTCTATTGGTGAAATAAAATTTGTTGACTTTTACTTTTAAATTGTTTGAGCAAATGCAGAATAGAGGAAGTAGCTAAGGAGATACATTGACAAACACTTCTTTTTTATAATAAAATTTTTAATAATGCTATGAATGAGAAGGTTATTTAAAAGCAATATAATGTCAGACAATTTTTAACTGATTTGAAGACTTGAGTAATTCAGTAATTCTTCAAATTGATAAAATGCTTTTGTTTGATTATACCCTTATTGTTAAACAAAAAACCTGCTAAAATGTGTTTTTAATAATTTCAAACATGAATTGGCAAACTATTCTAATATTTAATTTTGTATGGCTCATTATTAAAATCGCCCTAGATACTTGGTGTTAAATGACTATTGTCACCTAATTTTAGCGATGAGATGAAATTTCATTTAATATGACCTCTTTAAATAATTAATTTCTTTATTCTTTCTCTATTTAGGGAAGAAAAAGAAAATTTCTGTTGCTGATTCTGAATTCAGTGAATGGCCAGAACAAAGAGTCAAATTTTTTGTAGTGTTAAAGAAATTATTTCAGCTACCAATCAAAAAGTTTTGGAGTCCTCCTATTATTGATTATGAATTTATCAAGTAATTTTTATTATGTGTATATTTTTTTGTATTTATGTGTAAACATACAATATAATAACTAAACATTTTAATTTATTATAAAACCATTGTAAGATTTTGTCGAGGTTTATGTGTATTTTATATCAATTTTTTTTTCTTTCTGAAATTACTTTTTAAAAAATGTAAACTTCTAAAGGTTATATCTCATTTTTTATTTCTAAAATTTTATGCGTTTTCATCAAAAATTCAAATGTTATTTTCAAGTTTTGAAATTTTATTAATTGGCTAAAAATTCTATTGTGTTAATTTATAATAGATTTATGGAAAACTATTCCATTTACCAAAAGAATAATTTTCTTTGTTTTGAACTATATGACAAATATTGATATAATAACAAATAACTGTTATAAGTATTTATTAATGACTCTAGATATATTTAAGCATATTGGCAAATTTGTTTATCAAAATTTGTTATGCAAAATTATATTTATCACTTAATAATAGTTTACTGAGGAAGACAAGATAGTTTTTGTTCTTATTTAAGGTTTTTATTTCATACTCTCTTATGCTATATTTGCTGAATAGATTTTGTAAAGAAAAAATGTTAAATTGCACATAATAAGTTATTAAATTTCTCTTCCTGTAATATAATATGAAATGCAAATAATTATTTTAAATCATGATTATTAATGTCATTGTTTTGATAACAAATAAACTTCATTTTTTTTTTCCAGCTTTGTTACCACATCATTTTTTAAGCTTTTAGAAAATGCTGATATATCAAGAGATAAAGGGATGAAAATAGAAATCTTTCGTTTCCTAGGATCAGTACTTGCTGAGAATAGAACTGGCATTGGTAAATCTATGGTTTTAATTGGTTACATTAAATTTCCTTGAGCATTATTTTTTTTAATAATTAAGGCTTTTGATATTATAGGATACAGTATAAAAATCTTACAGATGGTCCAAGACTTTGAACATTTACCAAATGTTATGGCTGATGCTGTTTTACATTTTATGCAAGAAAATAATGCTGATACTTTGGCTGCAGATATTTGTCGGTAAAAATTGCTGCCTTTTTTTTCATAATTTCATTAATTTATACATTTGATCATGCATTGAGAATAGTTTTGTTTTAAAAAATAAAATTGCAAGTTATTGAGATGTTTTCTAATCATGTATATATTTGTAGAAAATATGTTGCCAATAACAAATCCTTTTAAAAAAATACTTACATCAATTTGCTTGATATTATTAATAATTTAATGAAGAAATCAGACATTAATTACTGAATTCTCAGAATATTGTTATGGGAATAATTACTAAAAATAATTGCTACAAATACAATAATTACTACAAATAATTGCTATTTATGTACCTTCCAGGAAGATGCATAAATTATTATAAATATTAATATTGAAAATAAAATGCAGCCAAATTCACTGCTAGTAAATAAACGTCAATGATTTTCAGTAAAATAAATTGGGTTAAAAAATTAAATTATATTCCAATAATCTTATCTACTTAAAAGATCATGTTAAGATCATATTATCATATCAAATCATTAATAATATTTTATAATTAGTGATTTGATATTTTTTAATGTTGTGAAATATTACAAATATGATAATTAAATTCAAAAGAAAAATCTAAAATGATTGATCCCAGATATAAATAAAGTTGAGATCAATGACGTAGATTAAAATAACTTAAGTAAATTTTATGAGCCTTTACTCTTTTGATATCTCAAATTAATAGGGAAGGAGGTAATAAAATGCTATATATAGTAGATAGATGATGTAATTTATATTGTATAGGTTATTCAATTAATATATTTTATTTTTGTATTGCAGAGAAGCTATTTTACTGGATATAAAAGCTTTGGTTAATAATCTTACTGCTGCTCATTCCTTATCTCAATTTTTAACTTCTATTTGTGAGCAATCTCCTGAAAAAGTTTTATCTGTCATTGGAAATCTGATGCAATTTCTTGAAATGGAGGTAAAAGCTTATTTTCATGTAAATATGTTTTGTTAACAAATGGCTAGTAAGCTATTTAAGGGTGCATTTAAATGTTTGTGGAACAAATGCTATCTTGAATTGCACAAGTAACAATCTGAAGAATGTGCTAGTTCAATTCAACATCTAAGAGAAATCAGAGGTTCAATGAATTTTAAAAACATTTTGATGGTTTTCTTTTAAATAAACTTATTCAAAATGAATGTCATTTCCGTGTATGAAAATATGCTCTACTAATGGGTGATTAAATGTGTGCTAAAGTCTTCATATTTTCAATTTTCTTCAATAATCTAATAAGTCAAATTAGCATGTATTTATTTTTACTATTATAATTTTATCCAATCTACGTATTACTGTTTTTCATAAACCTAAATGAACTTTAAAAAGTAACAAATTAATTAATTAAAAGTTGTAGGTTGGATGTATACCTGAACTTGCTCTATGTATGTTAAATTTAATTATATTCTCTATATGCAAATTGTGTAAATTCTATGTATGTTCTCTATATGTAAATGTTTAAATTTTATGTATGTTAAATTTAATTATATTCTCTATATGCAAATAATGGTATTTGCTTTAGTGATGCATTTTTGCACTATTTAAAAAAAAAAAAAAATTATAATTGGAAAACAATAGCATATTTTTAAAATCACTATAGTTGATTTAATATATTTCATCTTGTCTTATACTGTGTATTGATTAGTGAAAAGTATTGATAGGTATTTGTACTCGTTCAACATTTCTTTACTTTAAGAATTTTTTTTTTTAATCTTCATAATAATTTTCTCTTTATATTCAGACCATGGCATTCAAAAATTTTATATTTGCACTCTGTATAACAAAATATTACTGTTGCCCTGTTCATCTCTACTGTAAAAGGATCTTTTATGCTTTTAGATTTAAAATCAGGAATTCCTTATTAATCAGAGAAAGACAACATATAAATTTATTATGACTAAAATTTGTGTACATTAAAAGACTCTATTGCTATTTACTTAAAATTATATTTGCTATTTACTTAAAATTATATAATTTTTATTCATAGGAAAATAAATAGTTATTCACAGAAACTTTTTTTTTTTTTACAATTTGATAAATTGCAATTCTTAATATTTACAACTGAGATTTTCTTGGCTATTCCTTTGCACTTTTTACCAGTTTTTTTCCCTTAAAATTTTATGAATTATTTTTATCAGAGTCTTTTGTAAAAGATAAATTAATCCAAAGACACAAAATGAACTGAATTATAAATTTAAGATCTTGCATATAGTTTTATTTCGTTTAGTTTTCATTCATGAAAATAAAGTGTCCATGACTCCATGAAGGAAAACTAAAACTAAAGATGTATATATATAGTCACCAATACCAAGTGGCCAGCTAATTTTAAAAGGGAAAATAGTTTAAAGATCTGTGAGGTAGAAAAATGTTTCTTCTAGGAAACTAGCTGTCCCTGAATATTCTGTATTCCTTGGTAAATAACTCTTAGCAGCTGGATTGTAGTTATGCTGGGTCAGTGAAATTGGGTGTCTTTTACATGTGAATGCGACAGTTTCATATTAAAAAATGTTTGGTTGATTTTTATAAGTTTTTCCTACCTATGTTGTGATAGAGTTGCCATATTTAGAGCTTTAGAAACACAAGAAATGAGAAGCAGGAGATAAAAAGTCAAATGATCACAGAATGCACAACATTTTATCTTGGCATTGAAAGGATTTATGATCCACATAAAAGGCTACTCAATGTATAAAGATACAGTATTCAAGTGTTACAAAGAAAAATGAAAATGTTTTGTAATCATTGTCAAGCCTAAAAGTTTAAATTGAGTCTTGTGATATTTGCTACAAAAGAAAACTATGTCATTTGGAACATCATCACCAGAACTTTTGACTTAATCATCAAGATATATATGTCAGATTCAAAACATTTTCTCAGTGATGTTAAGTATTTCTCAGTATATTTTCAAATGTCATCCTTCACCACCACATCAATTGTTCAACAATTTAGATTTCTATCAACATTCACAGTGCAAGGATAGATTTATCAATATGCAAAATAGTTTTGCTTCCACTGTCAGATCAACCACAAAAAGTTTTACAGCTATAGTTTATTGGAAGCTAACCAGAAGTTCTCCTACATCCCAGGAAAAGATGTTAGATTAAGTTAAATTTATAATGCTGTTTAATGAGCACAATGATCTTGTAAAAACATTTTAAACAGTCTTGGAACATTTAACAATGGGTGAATCATAAGAGCAGACTGAGGACCAGCATGCAAACATTAACACACATCAATGCTCTTCATGCAGATAAAATCTCAGTGATTTTGTATCAGGCAGTGAGTTTAATAAGCAGGTTATTATATTTCAACAACAAGAATACATCATTCTAGCGCATTTCTGGAACACATTGATTTTTTGTGATGTCAATAAAATTACTTCACTTTTATACTACATTAATTCCCCTGGCTGACAACATATAGGAGAATAAATACATGGGCAATGCCAGATAAACAGCTAATTATCTTTCAAGGGTATCTTAAAAATGAAGATCTTTCAAGGTTTAATCTGGAAAAGAAAGAATTTAGCTATTCATGAGAATTGTATTAGTTTTATGTATTGAAATTATGGATAATAAATTAATAAATCATTTTCTTTTTCAGTCTCATGTTATGAGAAATTGTGTTTTGTCTATAATAGGAATCTTACTTAGCAAAGTTTTAGCGAAAGAAGATATTTCATCAAAAGATAAGAAATTAAGAGAAGAAATTTTAAATCAGTTGGAAGTAAGTAGCAGAAAGTGAAATAAATATTTATTTAAACTTTTTATTTTAAATGTAATGTTATAAATGATAAAATTCTAGCATGTTTCATGTGGATTGATAATATTTCAACATAATTTATTCAAAGATATAATATATGTAAAATATCAATTTTATAGATTATATTTTCCTGTTTTTTAATTAATATGCTTTTATTTTGATTTTTGAAAATAAATTATATTTGTATATACTTATTCATAGATAAATACATAATTTTAATTATGGAAATTTATGATAAAGCTTACAAAATAAATTCACGTGTTTCAATGATAAAAAACATATTAAATGTTAAAAACATAATACATATTAAGCAAACTGAAGTTAATCACTAAATTATAAATATTTAGTTATTTTGAATTGTAAAACAAAAATGTATTTAATCACCTATTGTAAATTATTAAGGTCAGGCAGGGTAAATGTAAATGAATTTTATAAGTTTTCGCTTTTTTACCCTCTTTTAAACAAACAATAGATGAAAAAAAGTTACAAAATCTTTAGTTCACTTTTGTAGTGAACGTTTATCAACTTTGTTATCATTTCATTAATAATTAATCTACCCATACTTGTCTGTTTACAATAACCCTTAGATCTTCTAGTTACCCATATGATGAAGATGGAATTATAAACAGCATCTTGTTTTTGTCCAGTGATTCTCAACCTAGATGGATCATTGACAAAGCCGATTTTGCCTACATTGTACACCAAGCATGCACAATCTTTAACAACTCTGTGATTTTTGTGAATGCTGTATATATGTTTTATAGAAATTGGTTGATGTCATTTCATAAACCCTTGGTAGCACTCAACTCCCAATAGGCCATTTTGAAATGTTACTTTAAAGTCCATTGGCATCAAGGAATTCTTAAACAAGTATGTCTCGAGGGAAAACTATTTTTGCAATAAGGCACTTTACTGGAACATACCTTACCTTCTAAGACAATTCAGTAGGCGCGCAAACTTCCATTCTATTTATACTGTACTTTCTTCCTTTAATTCTATGATATATTACCAAAATTGAAACGCCATGTCTTTTCAACTTCTCTGTAGGTTTTATTCCTGTTTACTGCATCCATTTAGCTGCATCTAAATCATCTGTACTGTAGGAGGGTGAAGGCTTATTTTTGCATGTGGCATTTTGCAGTACTGCACAAACCAGAACAGTATAAAATTGGAGGGTAAATAATGTTTACACTTACCTTACTGTCACAAACATTAGAGGTAATTGTAAACATTACATTAAAAATCAGAAAAACTAGCATAAGCATAATTCAGTAATATTTTACATGTGTAATGAATAATACAAACAACTTAGCTTTTTTTTGTTTTCCAGAAATCATAGAAATAAATAGACAACAAAATTTTTAAGACACGAAGTTTAACACAAGCTTATTTTTCAAGTGATAAACTCATTAGCAACTGTTGGATTAAAAACGGGGATTACCAACAGTACATTCTCAGTATTTACAGACTAAGTTCATTTCTAAATTCCACATGGGTACCAATGATGCTTATTTACAACTTTTTCTGCTTGACTTTATGCTGAGAAAAAACAAACATTTTAATTTTAAAAAACAAGTACTAAAATTTATTTTAAACAATCAAGTTTTTATTTACAAAATTTTTTTATTCAATATGTTAATAATGTTAACTACATCTATTGTAATGTTTGCTTTATAATAATTCCTATTTGCTGTTTTTAAAAAACAGAAGATGTAGCAATATTTGAAATAAGATAGTTTGTGATTATTAAATTCAACAAAAATTGTATACAATTCTATCATAGTTTTTAATGCTTGTTGGTTAAAATGCATTTATTCTTATTCTTACTAATTAGGCACATTTGTTGGATGTTAATTCTTTTGTGAGATGTAAAGCTATTCAGATTTTTAAAACACTTATGGAAGAAAGAGTCCTAACTTCATTTGAATTGTACAATATTGGAAAACTTATTTCAAATCGTATAAAGGATAAAGCAAGTAATGTGCGCAAGAATGCTATGTCCTTTATGGCTTTATTTATTGACGTCAATGAGTTTGCTTGTCAGGTAATAACTGCGTTTTTGTATAATAAAATTATTCTCAGAATGTATCAATTTTTGTTAATTATTATAATTTATATGATAGCTATTAAGTAGCCTGCTAATTTAATAATTTATCAATTTTAATTAGAATATTTGTCTTTTATAATTCTATTTTTTTTTAATTTTAAGATATTGTAAATTTTTACCTTGTTGACACACTGGAGATTGTATTTGTAAAGTGTATAGCCTGAAACCTGCATATTTTTATAAATTTGTGTAATTTGTAATATTTTTTAAGGGGTTAATATTTTCCATGATGGTAATAAATAATAATTTCCGTAATAATAATAATTTTGATGCAAACTCTTTGTTTCCATCGTCAACAATTGAAAAATAAAAGAATTCATGTCTTCCGTCCTTCAAAATATTAAGATCGTTAATTGCTCACCTTAAATTTAAGTGTTTGTTTTAGAGTATTAAATGCTTCATTAACAAATTCGGCTCTTTTATTATTAATTTAAATTTAACATAATATTTTAAAGTTATATTATAATCTTAACATTTTAACGATTGACACAAGTAATAGTTCTATAAAATTTATTTTCTTTATTTAGATTCCACTGGATGTATTAAAAGAAAGTTATCAAACTGAGTATCAGAAACTAAAGCAAATGGAAAAATCCAGACCTTTAATTTTTCAGGATTCAGATGACGATGAACCTGCAGGTATAAATAATTACATATCTGTATAGATTAAGGTAGAAGAATATTTATTTTTTAATTAAATCTTGTTTCATCAATTTAAATTTACGCATAAATTTCATAAGTTTTTTCTCATAATATTAAGAAATTTGAGGTTGTATTAAAATTTAAAAGGGGGAATGGAAAAAATTTTTTTTTTTTGTTTCTATTTTTAAAGATAATACAATAAAAATTAAATTTTAATTTGCTGGCCTTCAAATTATTAACTTATTTTTATATTGTAAAACAAGACTTTTAAAATAAAATAATTGAATTATTTTGTAGTTATTTCTTTTCAAATTTGAAAGACACAAAGGTTTTAATTTTTAAAAAAGCATTAAATTCTTTTAAAAATAAATAGGAAGACATCTGATTTTCTTCACAATGTAAAATTTATTAATTTGTTCTATTTAATGTTTTAGAAAAAAAAAAAAAAAAATTATGCAATCCCTATTCCCACACAAAAACAGGTTTGAGTGAATGTACCTTGTTTTTAAAAAGAAATACATTTTGTAATTCCTATTTTTTTCTTAAAATGTTTAGTTATAACCTCTTGATTATATAGTCATAAAATTACATAATCAAGCTTCCATTAAATATATATTTATAATTTCTTTTAAATATGTAAATATCACAAAATTTGTGTTTAATATCTACTACTTTACTTAAAATTTAATACAATTCACTCTCTCTCGATATATAAATTATGTATATTTCTGTAATAATATAGTTTACTTTTATTTCTGTATTAACTTAGAAATTTTAATACTTAGAAGTTTATTTTTTATCTGGTTATATATTTATTATTTTGTTTAATGCATAACAGAAAATTTTATCTAATTTAGAAACTATTTAATTCAAAAATCAAAAGTTTCATGAATGGGAAGTGAAATGTTTGCTCTTTATTCGTACTTATTTACATTTGTAATTCATAACTTGTTTTTTAATATATTTGATTTTTATTTACAAATAAATCATTCATTTACACATATATTTAAAACAGTAATTATCTTAAATTTTTTGAGATTGTGTTATTTTTAATTGTTTTAAATATTCCTTTACATTGGCTAAAAATTAATTTTTTACATTCTAAATTTTTATTCTATTCATACATTTAAACCTCTTTTTGCTTTTAATGGATACCTTTTTAAAAATTGTACATAACAATTATTATTAATTTTATCTAAATCTTCAATTATTGTAATGAAAGTTTGAAAATTATATAAATTATCATTTATTATTTCTGGGCAAAATTATATATTATTTTATCAAAATTCTTAGAGTTTACTTAATTTACGAATTTTTCCAGAGATTGACTTTGGTGTCGCATTAAATTGAGTTAAAATTGTGAAGAAAAAAAAAAATTTTTTTATCTCACTTTTAAAAAAATTCCTAAAATTAAATAGAGGTTAGGTTGTATTCACATTTTATTTTATTTTGTCTTAATATTTTAATTTTTTATTGTCAATTTTTTTGTTTTTGATCCCTTATAAATAGATTCAGGAAATAATATTTTTATAAATTAAACAATTAAAAGTTATTTATGACACATTTTACTTTAGAGTAAAATTTATTTAATGTGAATATTGTGAAATAATATTGATTTATTATGTTTTGATTAGCATTTTTAAATATTTCATATTTTGGTTTTATTGCTGCATTAAAATCCTCTTTGTTGCCAATAAAATGTCATCCAAACCTATGCTCAGTTTGTGAAGGATTGATTAAGTCTTTCTATCTTCTTGTATAAGATTTTTAAGTTTGATGTTATTGTGGGAGCAAATTTTCAGAAAAATTTTCTTTGCAACTTTGCTGATATTTTTCCTTAATTATTTAACTTAAGTAAAAAAAATAATAATATAACTTCACTGAAACTGTGCAATGGCAGGCCATATCTGCTAGTTAAATTTAAAAACAAATTTTAACTTCTAAATTTTTTAACATAGATTTTTAACAATGACTATTTATAAAATAATTAATGAAATGCTTTTATATTAAATAGAAAAGCTTTTTAAGTGAAGAAATATTATAATAAAGAATAAATTTTTATTTGGTTACAAATTTGCATCTTTTTTTTTTATTATTATTAGTATTTGTAAATAAATTGATATAAAACAAATAAATCCAGATATTATTAGAAGCTCATTTCATTTTAATCAATAGTAATATTAGACGAAGAATTAAACATATACAAAACATAAACATATAATTTTTTTTACAAAATTTAAATATATTTTATTCTTAGAAATCTTTTTATCAAAGTGTTTTGAAGTAAAAGTTGTCAGGTCTGTGCAGAAATCTTTACTAAAATTCATGCTTTTTGCTTTGAAATATTCAAAATATTTACATTTAAAATTTCCATTTGTTTGAAGCCTTGTCTGAATTCTGCTGGGATTATAACTGCTACAATTAATTTCACTTATCTATATATTTTTGCCATTTATCATTAATTTAGACATTTCTATATGTACATACAAAGATTAATTTTGCAATTTAATCTAAAAATTGTTTTATTTTTATTAAATTGAAATTTTTCTACATGCGTTTTGAACATTTTGAATTTATACTTTTTAAATCAACTAGCATTTTTTATTATTCTGAAAGTCAAACTTGTTATACCTGTCAGATTCTTAGAAATTTATTTTATTGTTTAATATTCTTGATAATATTTTTTATATCATTAACAAATTATTATAAGAAATAATTATTTTAAAGCAACAAATTTTTTAAGTACTCCTTTTTTTTTTTTTTTTAAATTGCAGATGAAAAGAAAGAAAATGGATTGATTTTTGATGATTCTGATGAAGAAGAAAATGAAAAGGAGGAACAAGAAAAAACTAATAACACAGAAAATACAGATGATGAAAAGGATAAAGATGAATCTAGTATGTGTATTGGAGAGAAAGAATGTAATGATGACCAGCCTAAAGCTAATCCAACTGATGATTCTGAAGAATACCTAAAGCAAAAAGCTGTTGTGGATTACTTAAAAGTAAATCCTTTAATTTTTCTTTGTTATATGTCTCTATAAATTACCATCTTTCATTTTTGTTCTTTCACATATATCTTGTCAATCTTTTATTGTAAAAATATGTAAAGGGGCACCATTGAATTTATCACAGTATAGAAATTAAATGAAGATTGATTTTAAAGTTGAATAATGAATTATAAAATAAAATTTACAATTAGATTTTTATGTTTTTATATCATTGACAATTCTAACTATGTTCAATTTAATTTATAGTCAACACAAATTATTTTAATTTCTTTATCAATTTTACATTCTTGATTCTACTGAAGTATTTTTATCTTTGATATGATTTCATTATTTTTCTAGTAATTATAATAAGTATGAGTTTGAAATTTCTATTTTCTGTCCTTTTCATTCATAGTCAAAACATCCAAAAATGTTATTTAAATAATTACAAATCATTTCAATATAATATGAATAAGTAGTTAATTTAAGTCTTTTATTTTTTCCTTATACTTTCTTTCTTTCTTCTTATACTTTCCTTATAAAGTACTTAATTAAAACTAATGTATTGTGAAGTTTTCAAAGAAGTTAAAAAAACTATGTGCTTGTTAAAAACATTATCAGCATTCTTTTTAACTAAAATTTCATGAATTAAATATTTACAAAATGATCAAAACTGTGTTGCATTATTACTTTGTATCTCTCATTTCCTTTCCTTTTTATCCTTCTCATAAAATTTGTTATTTATTAATAATTAAAAAAACTCACAGTACAGTTTTTTAACAATTTTAAAAGTGTACAAATTTGATAAAAATAAGGTTTCTATATTGGTTTCCAAATATAAATATAATATTATTGATAAATAGAAATAGCCCAGTGTTTAATTTAGCAAGCAGTGTTTAGTTTAGGTTATTTTTGAAAATGTGCAAATTTGATAAATATGTTACTAATTTAATTCATAAGTACAAATTAAAAGGGCTTTATAATTCATCTATAAATTGTAACAGTAATTCTAAAAAGTTTCATTTCTTGTATTACAGTAATTTCCCTACTTATAATTTGAAGCCGCTGCATATAATCTGCAGACATTTTTTTTTTTTTTTATGTTACTTGAAAATCAATTTTTATAAATCTTCCACCCAAATAGTGTGTTTCCCCCTCACCTTTCCTGCCCAAAAAAAGCCCAGAACTTTGTATGTGAGAAAATTGAAAGAAGGGGACTTTGGAACAAGATCATATTTAGCAAAAATAGAAGAAAAAAAAAATGTTATATACATTGTACATTCATATATGCTTGAAAATGACAAAAAGCTTAGAAAAAAATTTAGAAATTAAACTGCTTTACAGAAGGCAAAATAATAACCTGGGATCCTAGTAATATATTTTTCTCTCTAATAAGTACAAAGATTGCAAATTTATTATTTTTTGCCATAACTTCTTTCCCATTTTTATTATCTTAAATTTATGATATAATTTTTTGAAAAAAAATACTCTTTAAAACAAAAAACGAAAGTTGATTGTTAAATGAATAGATGCATTGTCAGCAAATTACACAAGATTTTTTTGGTTTTTTTTTTTTTTCGAATTAAAAATTACCCTTTGAAATGTTATAGGGCGCTATGAATTATACACAAAGAATTATTGTAATTGCATTCTTTTCCAACTTTCAGTCAATATGATAAAACATTTTTGAGTTTAATTGTATTTTAATTTTTCTTATAGAACACTTTGAACTTCGCAGAAGTGATACATGGAATTGTAGAACCTGTGTGTGCTTTGTTGCATTCTTCTACTCAAACTGATGTGTTAGAAGCTATAGAATTCTTTACAGCTGCTGCAGGAACTTTAGTTTCTGGTTCTGATGTTGGAATAAAGCAAATTCTGGAGCTTGTATGGTCTAATGAATCTGCTATAAAAGATGCTGCTCTTAATGCTTTTAAATCGTTGTACTTATCTAAATTTAAAGATAAAAGGTATCTATAAAATTAACTACTTTTGTGCTACAGAGTATTTTGCTCCTTTTAAAACATTATTAGCAGACCCAGCCAAGCGTTGCTGTGGCTTTCTTGTATTTCATTCAATTATTAGATACTATAATTGGTATTGTTAAGGAAGTGATTGGTAAAGAATGATGAAAAGTTCAAATTAAGCTTCAATGAATAGAAACTGTTTAATTTTTATTTATTTAATGAATGAGGTAGATAATGTTGATTTTTTAACACTGTTTTATAATTATTTTACCAAATTTAATTTTTACTAATCATTACTTTCATTTATCTAAGAACTAAGCGATGAACAATATTTCTTGTTAATCTGTCTTTTGTCAAAATAAATAAATTCATTAAATAATTTAATAAGTTGGTTATGATTTTCTAAAAGATTTTCCAACAATTCTACAATAGCTCTTTGTGCTGCTTGTTCGATAAAGTTATACTGACATCGAGTTGACACACGTTCTTTAGAACTGCCCATAAAATAAATTTGAAGAAATTTTGGCTCTTCGTTAGGTATTGGCATCAACGACCCAATCTTATGGTACACCTGACCTTGTATTTTGAATATACTTTCAAAATTACGTCCATCGGATGAGAAATCACAAATTTTAGTTGCGTCGAATGACGTCAATGGCGCCTAATGATGAAATATGAAAATCGTCGATTATGCATTTAATTTTAAAAAAAATCCATATAAAAACTATCCTATCTCTCAAGTTGGAACAAAACACACATTTAAGAAAAAAAAAAAAAGTTAAAATCGGATTGTTAGTTTCAGAGTTCATCCCGAACAAACATCGTGACACGGGAATTGTATATAATAGACTAAAACTACTCATTTTATTTTTCAGAGATGTTGCAGAAATTGCAAAAAACTTGATTGATCTACTCAAAAATGCTACGCAAGAGGATGAAATGAATCTTCGAGTTTTTGTAAGATTTTGTTTAATTTTAATACATCTTGATAAAAAAATTTTTTTTTTTTTAATTACTCACTTATTTGATGTTTTATGAAGGTGATACACTTCAGTAATCTTGGGGAGATACCAGATTCCATTTCTGGTATTCTTTGGTCAAATTTAATCAATCCTGCATCAGGTTTAACAGAAAAAGAGAAGATTGCAATTTTGATGCTTTTAGGCATGATAACTGAGTAAGTATGTGGACATTCATTGATATTATCATATGATTATAAATTTACTGACCAACAGTTCTTTCATTTTTGAATTTGATTATTTTTATGTTAAATATAAGGAATATTATACATGTTGAGCAATCAAACTTTTATAGAAATGTTTGAGAAAATAAAACATATAATTTTGAATATCATAAGTGAGATGAATTCAAAATTATTTCTTTTATATATATAAGAAATCATTTGAACATAGGTTTTTATTAAAAAATATATGATAATTTATCTTTTGAAAAATATATTATATAATTATCATCTAATTAGCAATTGTAGTAATTAGCATCCAATATTTCTTTTAATATTAACATTATTCATTTGACCATTATTCAAGTGATAAACCATTATCAAGAAGCTTTGTGTTGAGTGCTGCAAAAGATTCTCTTATATATTATTTTGAAAACACAAAAATTTTAATTTGTATTTAACAATATCATGTAAATACAATTTTAAAGGAGGAATTTTTTTTTTAGATGAATTTTATTTAATATAAGCATATATAATTTTTATTTATATTTCACTATATAGGCAGCACCCTGAATTTGTATCGCAGCACTTAAATGCCCTTGTGCAATATGGACTTGTATCTGACGGCAAGAAAGATTTTCAGTTAGCCTTATACACTCTAAAAATTCTAAACAAAGTAAATATGAAAAATAGAGGAAAGGTGAGATATAATCTGTTTTAAATATATTTTTGGTTAATTTAACTAAAGATTAAAAAAATTAAATAAATACGTTATGCAAATGCAATAAAGTATAAAGTAAATAATTACCTTATCTGACTCATAACTTCTTTAAAACCTGGAAAATTTAACATTTTCTTATGATAATTGACTTTTAATACAGTGGCTCCTCTATGTACTACACTTCCTTATATATTACATTTAAATTGTTTTACCTGCTTTTTCTTTAATGTAATACAACTTGTATAATATCACCTATTATATTGTTGCCTGGTTCAATGGCAATGTGCACCGCTGGTTAACATTAGGGCAGAGGGTTCAATCCACTAGCAGCTATGTTGTAAACCAGGGGTCCCCAAATCGACCCGCGGGCCGGATTTGGCCCGCGACAGCGGAAATAGCTTATTGTTGCTGTAATAAGTTGGATAAAAAAACACAGAATGATAATCACTCGGTTTTTATTTTTATTGACTTGCTAGGTAAAGCTTAATGACAAGCATATTACGAAGAAAATTTAACTTAAGCATAACAACTAACAAACAATTTGAAATGAATCCCACTAACATTATAAACTAGTGAACATCCCGCAGTTACCCTCGGTAGTTATGTTGGGATAAAGAGTATCGCGTATGTATATCGATGTTTGGAATGTATATATCCTGAATCAAACATATGAGTTTTTATCCCGAAAAATCCCTCAAGAACTGAAAAGCTAAATTAACGCGAATGAAACCAAGCGGGGTATCTATTTAAAAAAAAAAAATACTAATGAGATTTATGTAATTGTAATTTTTAAGCTAATAATAATTTTGTAGATGTGGATCAATTTACTTGTACCAATTATTAAGAGAGTGTAGTAATTGAACCAGCGCGAATATAGCAGCAAGCGTATGCTCGTTCAGAGCGTGCACTCGGCGATTAGTCTAAAATTATAGATAATGGCAGAAAAATTAAAACGGTTTTTGGCCCTTGGTACCTACTGGGTAAATTGTGTATGGCCCTAAGGCTGGAAAGTTTGGAGACCCCTGTTGTAAACACTGTTTAAAAATGGATTCGATGGCGTTTGTGATGTTCAGCATCTTGCCTCAGTTAGTCAATGGACTACCTAGTAGGAGTTTCCTTCCCTATGGGGTTCTTCCCATATGATACAAAATGCGGGGTAGTTCCCCTAAAAAAGTCCTCCCTGAAGGCACATCTGTATATGTGTACAACAACATTATATTGTTTCTTCAATTTGCTATCCCCCTAAATATGCATATTAGAACTAGGTGCTATTGTAGTTGAATATTATCTATAAAAAAAAATGAATGAACTTCAAATACATGAATTTTTATAGCAACTATGTCTTAATTGTAGTTATTTTACCATTCATCTTCTTAATATCTTTCCTTTTTAGTTTCAGTCTGCTAATGCCATTGATGAAGAAAATGCGCTTGCCACCTGATCATATTGTTGCTGAAAATATAAAGTCTCTCCCTTGTTGATGGTAAAACATTTTAATGCTTTTGTCCTAACATAAATTATAGTAAAATTTTTATCGAAAATGTACTATAATTTTGAATTAAATTGTTCTAATTAAATTTTTTTTTCACTGTTATTTAAAATTTGAAATATTATTTTATTCTTTACCCTGATGAAGTTCAGATAAATGAATGATTCATAGTTTGATGATTTTCAAAATTTATTTTGTTCTTTTTATTTTTGTTTTCAATTAGGCTAATATTAATTCTTTACATTCTACAATTATTTTTATAACTTATTCTTTTATTTATATGTTATTGGTGAGAGTGGTTATATGTGGAATGTCATTTGTATATTATTATTATTTTTTGTCGAGTAATGTTCAGATAAAACCCAAATAAAATTTGAGATGTTTTTTAAATATTGTACGTGACCATTTTTGCGATTATAATGAAAATATTTTAAAGTAATAGTATATTTCACGATAGTACAAAAAATTATTACATCGCATTTTTGTCGCCTATTTTGTCGATTTATTGAAATCATTTTTATTTGATTGGAATGTGTTATTTATATATATATATACTTATATATACCTCCACTCTTCTCCACATATTCATTTGGAGGTGAAGGATTTTGAAATTGCATAAGGAATTAATTACGTTCCAGTTCAGATTTTCTTTTCCCTGGTTATTGTATTGTGTATAAGGAAATAAAAACACTAACATCATGGCACCACCTGGACTCAGGGTCATTTATATTCTCGAGATTTCCTTGGAGTTAATATTGTTTAATAAAAAAGAAATGAAATAATAACTTTCAACTTTATAAATTGGTAACAATCGAATATTTTGAACTTTTTCAAAATTTAGTAACGAATATGCATTTCCACTCGATATCATAACGATGCAATTTTTTTATTTACAGGGCTTTCACCCAGATGATGAATCCGTGTACCAAAGGCTATTTAATATTGTCATGTCTCCACATGGTAAAATAGAATTCGTGTAGTAGTTCTTTTAGTAATTTTTTATTATGTTTATTATTTATTTATTTATTTTTATTTTTTGAGGTACTAATTGCAACTTTTCACTTGTCAGATATCCGAAAGGAAATATGAAATGGAATCTCGGATCTTGAAATAAACGTTTTGGTAAAAAGTCAACTTCCGATGTTTGTGAATAACTTGAAAGTATCATTTTCTGATATTTTTATCAACTTCGAAATGTCATTTTCTGACGCTTTTAATTTCAAAAATTACTGATGCATTTAATAACTTAGAAAATTTTTGATGGTTTTTATGTTTTTAATTTTGTCTGACGCGGAAATCTTTAAAGAAGTTAAAACGAGTCAGAGTATTCGTTATTACTGAGTGATATGTACGCTGGTGGGTCATTTAATTCAAAACACGATGCAATTCAGATACTGAAAGTGTAATTGATGTCTTTTTAAAATTGGATTCTTAATAAGGAACCAAATATAAATTAAACATATCGAGATCTGTAAGAACAGATTGTCAATTAGAAAAACAGAAAAAGTTTAATTGTCATATGAATATTATTATATATTTATGAATTTATTTAACGTTTTGATTCTCATTTTTGCAGTTCAAATTATGATATTCATATATTTCTAATTATTTCATTCGCATATAAAAGTAGTTTATAATTGGATCGCATTTGTAAATCGAACTTATAAAAAAATTATTTATATATTATGTTAGATGAAATTAAAGAAAATTTCTATGTTCAAACACGTGTTTTTATTATTTTGAAATATTCCTAGATGTCTCACCACACTAAGAATCTTCGAATTTGGGGACTGAAGAGAACAAGCAGCATTTATAGCGGTAAGTTATTTACTTTTGTAGTCTGTTTCGAAACTCCGATTCATTATGTTGGACTCCTACATAGCATATCTGGATAACGGATTTGCGAGAAATCACGACTGGACATATTTGTATATCTAAGCATGTGTATATTTTTCTTTTATAGCGTCTTTTTGAAATGAAAATGGCGTATTTCATAATATAACTTATCTCATTGCGTTTGATCTTGTTATATGGGCTTTTTACGATGAGGGTAGTGTTTGGTGCTTGATATTAAATAGCAGCTGAGAGAAATGGATTTAAAAGGCAACTTGAACAATTTAATAATCACTACTTTACAACAACTATTATTTCTATTCATGGAAATTCAATTAGGTTAAACTCATCATCAGTGGCTCCGTGGTGGGCCTACTGGC
>BPLR01009300.1:0-52190 GCA_021605095.1 Caerostris extrusa
ATTGCTGTAGGATTTTCCATTGTAGATTCTCCAGGAATTTCGTAAACACCCTCATGGGTTGTTTAATTTGAGTATTGGCCATTGATTTAAATGGTGGTGAGGTGCGTGTTTGTTATGCCTGGGCTAAAGTGAGCTACATCGTCTTCGTCTTCTTCTTTTGGCCTCTGAAAGAAAAGTTAAAGAACGATTTGTTGCTTATTCTAAGAGTTAACTGCATTTTATTATCTTGAATACCAGTCGATTATATTTATTTTACTTATTTTTTTTTTAATTAAATTATTTAAATAAAAATCAGCTTCTAAAAAAGAGTTTGAAAATATTTCTTTTGAATTGCAAAGTGTCGATGAATAAGTTTAAAATTATTCTTTGCGTTTTGTTTGAGTATTTTAAGATAATTATAAAATAATTATCAATAGAAAAAAAATGTCTAAAGATTTTTATTTTTAGAGAGCTTATTAAATATTGTGTCATTTCACATTAAGTCAATATATACTGGTGAGGAAAATTAAAGAACAACTATAAAAATTTATAGAATTTGAATGAATGAGCAGATAATAGTTTGACACTTAAACACGATCGTTATGCCTGCTTCTCAGAAATAAATGCAAAACTGCCTAATCTGCAAAGAAATAAGTTTAAATAAAACATATAATATGAATAATATAATAGGGATATATGATATAAGAGGAAAATTAAAAATTTCTGTTACAACATTTTAGAAACTCACAGGAACAATCAATAAGCTATGTGACTTATTATTATTGCAATTATTGCTTAGAATCTAGTATCTTAGTATGTAAGCCTTAGATATCACAAATATTAAATGATACCAGTAATTTTATGCAATTGAAGTTTGGTTTGAAAGATAAAATATATATATATTTCCTTTAACAAAGCAAAACATTTTTTCTATGCAATATACATTCATTTTACAAATATATTTGACAATTTTTTTCTTCGAAAATTAACTTTTAATTATTTTTTTAAGGAGCAAAAAATAGGTTAGGTTTTTTTCACGATAATCTGAGATAAAATTTATCTCCCTGACGAAAAAGCAATACTTACACTTATTGATAAACGTAACTCTTCATTTATTAAAAGAAGTTCTTGTATGGCTCTCCAAAGCCATTTTCACCAGCAATGCAAAAAATGGTTCAACAAGAATGTCTGAGTTAGAAGATCATGAGATAGAAAATTAAATAAACAAGTGTTGGCTGGTGTTTATGCGCGGGAAAAAAAGAAAAGAAACCTAATAGAAATTTCCTTGTTGTTTCATTTGCTCTTTCCCTCTGCATTATTCTGAATTCCTTTTATTATTATTTACTTTTAGATTTATTTGCAATCAGTGCTCTCAAATTCTTGAGTAGGGATTTTCCATTGTAGGATTCTCCAGGAATTTTAAACACCCTCATGGGTTGTCTTACTTTATATTGGCCATTGATTAAACGGTGAGAGGCATGTTATGCTCAAGCGCTAAAGTGTTTTCAATTTGCCCGTCTTTCTTTTCTTTTTTTGGCCCCAAAGAAAAGTTAAAGAAACGATTTGTTGCTTATTCTAAGAGTTAATTGCATTTATTATCTAGGATACCAGTCGATTCTGGGTTTTTTTAATTTATTTCTTCTTTAAATTAAAATATTTAAATAAGATCAGCTTCTAAAAGAGTTTGAAAAATATTTCTTTTGAATTTCGAAGTGTCAGTGAATAAGTTTAAAATCATTATTCACTTTTTTGTTTTGAGTATATTTTAAATTAATTATAAAATAATTATCAAAATGGAAAAAAATGTCTAAATGTTTTTATTTGAGAGCTTTTTTAAGTTTTTTAAATATTGTTTTAGTAACACGATGATATCTTTTACTAGAATATGTGTCATTTCAGTACTGGTGATAAAAATTAAATTAACTTTAAAAAAGTTATCGAATTTGAATAAATGAGCAAATAGTAATTTGACACTTGCTTTTATATCATGTTTGACAGAAATAAATGCCAAACATCTTATTTCTGTAAAAAATTAAGTTGAAATAAAAACATATAATGGGTATACATGATATAAAAGAGAAAAAAAAATTTTACTGTTACAACCTTTTAGAAAGTCTCAGGAACAATCAATAAGCTATGTGACTTATTATTATTGCAATTATTGCTTAGAATCTATTATATTAGTATCTAAGCCTTAGATATTACAAAAATTAAATGATACCAATAATTTCATGCAATGAAAGTTTGGTTTAAAAAATAAAAATATTTATATATTTCCTTTAACAAAGCAAAACAGTATTTTCAATGCAGTATGCATCCATTTTACAAATAAATTTAGCAATTTTTCTCTTAGAAAATTGACTTTAAAAATTATCTTAAGAAGCAAAACAAATTAAGGTTTTTTTTCTATGATAATCTGAGATAAAATGTATCTCCCTGACGAAAAAGTAATTCTCACACTTATTGATAAACATAACTCTTCATTTATTAAAAGAATATCTCGTATGGCTCACCAAAGCCATTTTTACCAGCAATGGCAAAAAAAATGGTCCAACAAGAATGTCTGAGTTAGAAGATCATGAGATAGAAAATTAAATAAACAAGTGTTGGTCGGTGTTTATGTGCGTGAAAAAAAGAAAGTAAACCTAATAGAAATGTCGTTGTTGTTTCATTTGGTCTTCCCCCTCTCCCTTTCTTCTGAATTCCTTTTAATATTATTTACTTTAGATTTATTTGCAATCAGTGCTCTCTAATTCTTGAGTAGGGATTCTCCATTGTAGGATTCTCCAGGAATTTTAAACACCCTCATGGGTTGTCTTACTTTATATTGGCCATTGATTAAACGGTGCAGAGACATGTTATGTTCGAGCGCTAAAGTGTTTTAAATTTTCCCGTCTTTCTTTTTTTTTGGCCCCAAAGAAAAGTTAGAGAAACATTTTGTTGCTTATTCTAAGAGTTAATTGCATTTATTATCTAGGATACCAGTCGATTCTGGGTTTTTAAATTTATTTCTTCTTTGAATTAAAATATTTAAATAAGATCAGCTTCTAAAAGAATTTGAAAAATATTTCTTTTGAATTTCGAAGTGTCAGTGAATAAGTTTAAAATCATTATTCACTTTTTGTTTGAAATATTTTAAATTAACTATAAAATAATTATCAAAATGGAAAAAAAATGTCTAGATGTTTTTATTTGAGAGCTTTTTAAGTTTTTTTAAATATTGTTTTAGTAACACGATGATATCTTTACTAGAATATGTGTCATTTCAGTACTGGTGATAAAAATTAAATTAACTTTAAAAAGTTATCGAATTTGAATAAATGAGCAAATAGTAATTTGACACTTGCTTTATATCATGCTTGACAAAATAAATGCCAAACATCTTATTTCTGTATAAGTAAGTTGAAATAAAAACATATAATTGGTATACATGATATAAAAAGAGAAAAATGTTACTGTTACAACCTTATAGAAAGTCTCAGGAACAATCAATAAGCTATGTGACTTATTATTATTGCAATTATTGCTTAGAATCTATTATATTAGTATCTAAGCCTTAGATATTACAAAAATTAAATGATACCAATAATTTCATGCAATGAAAGTTTGGTTTAAAAAATAAAAAATATTTATATATTTCCTTTAACAAAGCAAAACAGTATTTTCAATGCAGTATGCATCCATTTTACAAATAAATTTAGCAATTTTTCTCTTAGAAAATTGACTTTAAAAATTATCTTAAGAAGCAAAACAAATTAAGGCTTTTTTTCTATGATAATCTGAGATAAAAATGTATCTCCCTGACGAAAAAGTAATTCTCACACTTATTGATAAACATAACTCTTCATTTATTAAAAAGAATATCTCGTATGGCTCACCAAAGCCATTTTTACCAGCAATGGCAAAAAATGGTCCAACAAGAATGTCTGAGTTAGAAGATCATGAGATAGAAAATTAAATAAACAAGTGTTGGTCGGTGTTTATGTGCGTGAAAAAAAGAAAGTAAACCTAATAGAAATGTCGTTGTTGTTTCATTTGGTCTTACCCACTCTTTTCTTCTGAATTCCTTTTATATTATTTACTTTAGATTTATTTGCAATCAGTGCTCTCTAATTCTTGAGTAGGGATTCTCCATTGTAGGATTCTCCAGGAATTTTAAACACCCTCATGGGTTGTCTTACTTTATATTGGCCTTTGATTAAACGGTGCGAGACATGTTATGTTCGAGCGCTAAAGTGTTTTAAATTTGCCCGTTTTTCTTTTTTTTGACCCCAAGGAAAAGTTAAATAAACATTTTGTTGCTTATTCTAAGAGTTAATTGCATTTATTATCTAGGATACCAGTCGATTCTGGGTTTTTTATTTATTTCTTCTTTGAATTAAAATATTTAAATAAGATCAGCTTCTAAAAGAATTTGAAAAATATTTTTTTGAATTTCAAAGTGTCAGTGAATAAGTTTAAAATCATTATTTACTTTTTGTTTGAGTATTTTAAATTAATTATAAAATAATTATCAAAATGGAAAAAAAAAATGTCTAGAGGTTTTTATTTGAGAGCTTTTTTAAGTTTTTTAAATATTGTTTTAGTAATACGATGATTTTTACTAGAATATGTGTCATTTCAGTACTGGTTAGTCAATTCTTACTGGCGAGAAAAATTAAATTAACTTTAAAAGTAATCGAATTTGAATAAATGAGCAAATAATAATTTGATACTCGCTTTATATCATGCTTGACAAAAATAAATGCCGAACATCTTATTTCTGAAAAAAAATAAGTTGAAATAAAAACATATAATATGTGAATAATATAATAGGTATACATGATATAAAAGGAAAAAATGTTACTGTTACAACCTTTTAGAATGTCTCAGGAACAATCAATAAGCTATGTGACTTATTATTATTGCAATTATTGCTTAGAATCTAGTATCTTAGTATCTAATCAAAAATTAAATGATACCAATAATTTTATGCAATGAAAGTTTAGTTTAAAAAATAAAAAGCAAAACAGTATTTTCAATGCAGTATGCATCCATTTTACAAATAAATTTAGCAATTTTTTTTCATAGAAAATTAACTTTAAAAGATTCTCTAAGAAGCAAAACAAATTAAGGTTTTTTCTATGATAATCTGAGATAAAAACTTATCTACCTGACGAAAAAACCAATACTTACACTTATTGAAAACATAACTCTTCATTTATTAAAAGGAAAACCTTGTATGGCTCTCCAAAGCCATTTTCACCAGCAATGGAAAAAAATGGTGCAAAAAGAATGTCTGAGTTAGAAGATCATGAGATAGAAAGTTAAATAAACAAGTTTTGGCCAGTGTTTATGCGCGCGAAAAAAAAAGAAAGAAACCTAATAGAAATTCCTTTGTTGTTTCATTTGGTCTTCCCCCTCTCTTTTCTTCTGGATTCCTTTGATTATTATTTACTTTAGATTTATTTGCAATCAGTGCTCTCAAATTCTTGAGTAGGGATTTCCCATTGATAGAATTCTCCTGGAATTTTAAACACCCTCATGGGTTGTGTGACTTTATATTGGCCATTGATTAAACGGTGCGAGACATGTTATGTTCGAGAACTAAAGTGTTTTAACCTTTTTTTTTTTTTTTTTGGCTCCAAGAAGAGTTAAATAAACATTTTGTTGCTTATTCTAAGAGTTAACTGCATTTATTATCTTGAATACCAGTCGATTATGTTTTATTTTACTTATTTTTTTTTTTTAATTAAATTATTTAAATAAAATCAGCTTCTAAAAGAGTTTGAAAAATATTTCTTTTTGAATTGCAAAGTGTCGATGAATAAGTTTAAAATTATTCTTTGCGTTTTGTTTGAGTATTTTAAGATAATTATAAAATAATTGTGACAATAGAAAAAAAAAATGTCTAAAGATTTTTATTAGAGAGCTTATTAAGTGTCATTTCACATTAAGTCAATATATACTGGTGAGGAAAATTAAAGAATAACTATAAAAATTTATCGAATTTGAATGAATGAGCAGATAATAGTTTGACACTTAAACTCGATCGTCATGTCCTGCTTCGCAGAAATAAATGCAAAACTGCCTAATCTGCAAAGAAATAAGTTTAAATAAAACATATAATATGTGAATAATATAATAGGGATATATGATATAAGAGGGAAAATTAAAAATTTCTGTTACAACATTTTAGAAACTCACAGGAACATTCAATAAGCTATGTGACTTATTATTATTGCAATTATTGCTTAGAATCTAGTATCTTAATATGTAAGCCTTAGATATCACAAATATTAAATGATACCAGTAATTTTATGCAATTGAAGTTTGGTTTGAAAGATAAAATATATATATATTTCCTTTAACAAGCAAAACATTTTTTTTTTTCTATGTAATACATTCATTTTACAAATACATTTGACAATTTGTTTCATCGAAAATTAACTTTTAATGATTTTCTTAAGGAGCAAAACAGGTTAAGGTTTTTTTAGGATAATATGATAAAATTTATCTCCCTGACGAAAAAGCAATACTTACACTTATTGATAAACGTAACTCTTCATTTATTAAAAGAGAAGTTCTTGTATGGCTCTCCAAAGCCATTTTCACCAGCAATGCAAAAAAAAATGGTTCAACAAGAATGTCTGAGTTAGAAGATCATGAGATAGAAAATTAAATAAAACAAGTGTTGGCCGGTGTTTATGCGCGTGAAAAAAAAAAAAAGAAAAGAAACCTAATAGAAATTCCTTTGTTGTTTCATTTGCTCTTTCCCTCTGCATTATTCTGAATTCCTTTTATTATTATTTACTTTAGATTTATTTGCAATCAGTGCTCTCAAATTCTTGAGTAGTAATTTTCCATTGTAGAATTCTCCAGGAATTTTAAACACCCTCATGGGTTGTCTTACTTTATATTGGCCATTGATTAAACGGTGCGAGACATGTTATGTTCGAGCGCTAAAGTGTTTTTTAAATTTGACTGTCTTTTTTTTTTTGGCCCCAAAGAAAAGTTAAAGAAACCTTTTTGTTGCTTATTCTAAGAGTTAATTGCATTTATTATCTTGGATACCAGTCAATTCTGTTTATTTTTTTATTTCTTCTCTGAAATAAAATATTTAAATAAGATCAACTTCTAAAAGAGATTGAAAAATATTTCTTTTTTGAATCGCAATGATTCATTGAATAAGTTTAAACTTATTCTTTACGTTCTGTTCGAGTGTTTGAAATTAATTATAAAATAATTATCAGAATAGGAAAAAAAAAAATATCAAGAGGTTTTTATTTGTGTTTAGCTTGTTTAAGTTTTCTGAAATAATATTTCAGTAATTCAAAGCTTTTAATTATTAGAATATGTACCATTTCAATACTGGTAAGTCAATCCATTCTGGCGAAAAAAAAATAAAGGAACTATAAAAGGTTATCGAATTTTAATAAATGAGCTGATAACCACTTGAAACTTGCACACTATATTTACGTCATGCTTGACAGAAATTTAAAATGTAAAACTGCTTATTTCTGCAAAAAAAGTTTAAATAAAAACAAATAATATGTGAATAATAAAATAGGGATACATAATATAAGAGCGTATAGAACACGTTACTGTTACAACCGTTTAGAAAATCGCAGGAACAATCAATAAGGAGATATATTATTATTGCAATTATTGCTTAGAATATAGTACCTTAGTGTATAAGCCTTAGATATTACAAAAATTAAATGATACCAATAATTTCATGCAATTGAAATTCGGTTTAAAAAAAAAAAAAAAAAAAATGTATGTTTTTCCTCCAACAAAGCAAACAGTATTTTCTATGTAATATACATTCATTTAAAAAAAAAGATTTTGCATTTTTTTCCTCGAAAATTAACTTTAAAAATTCTCTTAAAAAGCGAATAGATTAAGGTTTTTTTTTTTACTATAATCTGAGATAAAATTTATCTCCCGGACGAAAAAGCAGTACTTAAACTTATTGATAAACATAACTCTTCATTTATTAAAAGAATATCTCGTATGGCTCTCCAAATCCATTTTCACCAGCAATGGACAAAAAAATGGTTGAACAAGAATGTCTGAGTTAGAAGATCATGAGATAGAAAATTAAATAAACAAGTGTTGGCCGGTGTTTATGTGCGTGAAGAAAAAAATAAACCTAATAGAAATTCCTTTGTTGTTTCATTTGGTCTTCCCCTCTCCTTTCTTCTAAATTCCTTTTATTATTATTTACTTTAGATTTATTTGCAATCAGTGCTCTCAAATTCTTGAGTAGGATTTTCCATTGTAGTTTTCTCCAGGAATTTTAAACACCCTCATGGGTTGTCTTACTTTATATTGGCCGTTGATTAAACGGTGCGAGACATGTTATGTTCGAGCGCTAAAGTGTTTTAAATTTGCCCGTCTTTTTTTTTTTTGGCCCCAAAGAAAAGTTAAATAAACATTTTGTTGCTTATTCTAAGAGTTAATTGCATTTATTATCTTGGATACCACTCGTTTCTGTTTTTTTTTCTTCTTCCTTTTAAAATATTTAAATAAGATCAGCTTCTAAGAGAGTTTGGAAAATATTTTTTTTGAATTACAAAGTCTCGGTGAATAAGTTTAAAAATTACGTTTTATTTGAGTATTTTAAATTAATTATAAAAATAATTTTCAAAGTAGAAAAAAAAATGTATAGATTCTTTTAATTGAGAGCTTTTTTTAAGTCTCTTGATATATTGCTTTTAGTAGTACAGTGCTTTTCATTAATAGAATATGTGTTATTTCACTACGGGTAAGTCAATATATACTGGCGAGAAAATTAAAGGAAATATAAAAAGCCATCTAATTTGAATAAATAAGCAGATAGAAACATGAAACTTGCACAAGATCTTTATGTCAGAAATTCAAAATGCAGAACTGCTTATTTCTGCAAAAAAATTTAATTATAAATATATATATATATGTGAATAATATATAATATATATATATATATAGTTATATGTGAATAATATAATAGGAATATGAGGCATACAGAAAAGGAATTGACATAAGACAGAAAAGGAAATGTTACTGGTAAACCTTTTAGAGACTCACGGGAACAATCAATAAGCTATGTAAACACCCTGACCTAAATGCAATGTTTACAATGATTTTCCATGTTTTCTATTATCCAGAAATATTTGAGATAACATAGTGTATTCAAGACGAATAACATTTTGAAGCTCCTGATTAGTGTTAAGTGGGAGTTACCGATATGCAAGTAGATGCATACCAGTGTATCTCATACATGTTCTATCTGAAATTAAACTCGAAAATTAGGTGGACACTTCTTTCACATTATTCCTTCGCCATCAATGCAGTCATTCACTAGTATAGAACGTTGGGGAAGCTCATTATCACCCATTAGAAGGAAGTTATAACTGTTTGAAACCCAAACAACTTGAAATGAGGATCAAGAATCCCATCTCTGTATATTTAAGCTTTCACAGTTGCACTAGTGAAAATGTATAGGTCAGTGCGCCCATTCAAAATGATGCCTTCCCATTCCATGTTTCCATGACTGTTGTATCAGTATCTTTCAAGTATGTTTGTAGATCTATTGTGTGTGTTCGTCTAACTCCATATCGTAACACGTCTGGAATCATTTTCAAACAAATCAGGTTACGTCGGCGAAGAGAACTCGTCTCCAATCAGTGGTATTGCAATTACGATGATGACCAGTGTAACTGGAAGCATTTCACTGCCGGAATTAGTGGAATACAAATCATGGGTTTTCTTGCAAACAGCATTTTTTTATTCAGTCCGTCACTCACATTAAATCTGGATAGTCGAGTTCCTGTTGCATCAGCGTACTGAGTTGCAATCTGAATTGACTTCATTTGCCTATTTCTTTCAGCAATCGTTTCCAAATAATAGTCCCGAAATTCTGTCGTGTCTGGCCTTAACTTGGTTATCTGTCTATATTATCAGTGTCTTTCTGTCAGTTATCATATTAAGCAAATGCTTTTGCAAAGGTTCCGCTTTGTGCTGAAAATGTAAGTCACCTTTTGGCCAATTACAGAAAAATAATTGAAAATACTTGCAAAGATTATTATTTTGTCCTCAGAAACAACTTTGATTGTCAATTTGATAGTTTCCTCCAAACTAAAAGTACAGAATATACCTGATAAATACAACATCATTGCAGTCATGACAAACGATCACACTTTTACACTAACACCGTTCATAGACAGTGATGAAAAACTTCACCAGTTCCTCTCTCATAAAAATAGGCCGGCGGAAACGTTCTGTGTGGTCAGGCATAGATAAAAGAACGCCATGTGCTTCGGAAAGTGCTTCAAAGACAAGTCGCCTTACCCAAACATCTAAAAAAAAAAAAGCTATAGGACTTGCAATGTCTTTCATTTCTGCTCAGAACGTCGGTGGAGCCAGAGTTTCTTTCATATATCTGTCAACACCTACTTTAGCGCATCAGCAGTGGCCTCTTTATATATTGACTTAATTTTCTCAGTAAAGATCAATGATTGTTCTGGTGGGCTGAATATCACATATTTCCTTTTTTGACATTAACTTTCGCTGTTTGTTTTTAATTGTAATTTAAAATTCAATAAATAACTGTTAAGCAACTTGAGCCCATCATAATTAAACCTATTTTCCACGTTCACCATATTTAGTAATATTTATTTGAAAATAATTAAATTTGGTATTAATATTCATTGATAATATATAAAATTTCTTGATTTTAATATTTATATTTAAAAAAAACAACTTTTGAATAAGACTGTTAGTTAAAATTGAATAAACAAATATGTACTTCATCAGTGAGGTACCAGTTTTAAAAATTCTTACAATATAATGCGATTTCAGTATTTACATACAATTCAATTTATTATACAATTATTATTTCATTTTTAACAAAGCAAATTAGAAACAAAATGTTATTAATTAGAAAATATTGGATACTTTTAATTACCATTTTTATGAAATTAATGTTTTTTAATCGGTAATTGCTATACAAGTGTATAAACATAAGTAATAAAAAATCATTGCATGTTTCAAAAAAAGGAAATACATTTAAACTCTCTTTGAAAATTTAATACTTAAATTATTACAAAATTACAATTTTATTTAACATATCATTAACATCAAAATTCCATAAAAAGTGAAAAAGAATTCATGACGGTTTAGCAATTTATTTTCAAATTTTTATTAATGGTTCTAAAAGATCTATTTAAAAAGTAATGAAAGACTATTTAAATAAAATATATATGAACTCTATTTTATAAAAAATGAAATCGCTATTTTCTAGTCGTTTTACGCTTCGGTGTTTCCTGAAATGAACTCTTCGAGACATAAAATTCTTAGTATCATAATTCTCATAAAAACAATATCAAATAATTGGAGGAAAAAATGACGTTAAATCCTCTCTTTTGGTGCATTATTTATTTCAAGTATCTGAAACTTGAAGATAAATGTGCTTTTTCTTTTTTTTCCCATTAAACTGCTTTTTGAAACAAAATACATTTATAAATGTGCTTTAAAATCAGTTTCGCCTTGTTGATTTTTCCAAATGTAACGATTTCAGTAAGTAACGATAATTAAGTGATGTGATGTTGTTGTTAAAATGCAAACTTTGCCGTTTTATTTTTAAATAAAAACGAATGTGGTTTTGGAGTAGTGTAACTGCTATGATAAAGAAATATTTGATGCATGATAAATCTGTAAATATTTATTTTCGCTGTAAATAGTTCTTTATTAACTTTCTTTAAGAATGTGAAAATAAATAATTTTTAATTTTCTGACTTCTATATTTCATTTTAGGAATACATTTCGTAAAAAAATCACACTTATTAATAATTTTTTTAAACATCTGGCTAAAAAAACTGATTTTTGAAACATATATTTATAAATGTAGCTTAAAATCAGTTTTGTCTTGTTAATTTTTCCAAATACAACGATTTCAGTTAAGTAATTAGCGATAATTAAGTGATGTGATGTTTTGGTTTATGCAACATTCGCCGCTTTTTAAAATAAAAACGTTGTTTGGATGAATTGTTTTAGAGCATTGTAACTATTATGAGAAATAAATATTTGATGCATGATAAAACAGTAAATATACACTCTTGAGCCAAAACATTATGATCACCCCTACATTTTGCAATGAACTTGCCTGGATGACGTGGAAGGCACGTGATCAGGTGGAAGTGGTATTTAAATGGTATTAAGTGGTGGTATTAATCCATGCCAAGGCGGGTTGAAGCTGTGTTGCGCGCCAAAGGTGGGCCAACTCGTTATTGACAGGTGGTCACAATGTTTTGCCTCTTGAGTGTATCTGTTCATGAAACATTACATTTCTTTAAGAATTACTTCCACATTTATAATCGAATATAACTCAATTCAGTTCAACTTGCATAGACAGGAATAGAAAATTAGAGCAGCCTGAGTTAATAATAAGTTAATATAATTAACACATAACATTATTAAAAACAATACAACTAACAAATATATATTCGTTGAATCTGTTAAGTTATATTTCATAATTTTCTATTACTATTATATATATATATATATATGGAGCCTGATAGCCTAGTGCCTAGCTCTGTGGAGCTCGGTACCACAGACTTCGAGCTAGAGTCTCATCTCGCGGGTGACATGGATGTTTGTAGTTGTTCTGAGTCCACTTTAAGTCGTAGGTCCCGGTCTAATATGATTGGGCCTGTTGGGCTTAGGTTTGACAACCTAATTCCTTAAAAAGAAATCATCTGATGTTTCGGAAGCTGTCAATATGCAGATGTCCTTGGCCCACCGCTGGTAGGCCAAGGACATATATATGATTGATTACGTGAATATGGAAAATAATTTCAAACATTTATTAAAACAATCTAAAGAAGCTTTTACAACATTGTGCAGTAAACTATTTCAAGGTGACAGAAGGAATGCTCGG
Source organism: Caerostris extrusa (assembly GCA_021605095.1). Lineage (NCBI taxonomy): Eukaryota > Metazoa > Arthropoda > Arachnida > Araneae > Araneidae > Caerostris > Caerostris extrusa. Next base: position 12,881 of record BPLR01009300.1, read on the forward strand.
AAATGCTTTACATTCAAGCATCGTTTGCTGCCTTCAGCTATTTTATAAGTAGATTTTTACATTGAATCTGAAATTTAGCAAAGGCTTGATAAAGTTTACACAAGCATACATTTATAAATGCAGTTTATTAGTTTATTTCAAAATTTCTCTCATGATGAGATGGTTATTGTATCACGAAAAAAATTTTTTAAACAAATCAATACTGACCTGATAGCAACTCCCTATATTTGTTTATTTAGAAGTAACTTAAAATTAAGCCACATCACGATCATTTAAAACAACTTTCTACATGAAAGCATTCTAGAAACCATCTTAAAGAATCAGAGTGAAATGAAAAGATTGGGAAGAAAAAAACGCACTGGAGTATAGAGTTAGTTGTATTCTGAGAATTTTGTAAGCGGCGGAATGAAGAAGTTCTACCATTGAAGAATCCATTTTTAAGACGGGACAAAAGGTCTGGTGAAAATCCCATTCTAAAAACTCGTTAATCCTCCTGACTTCGGCCCCTCCTTCCTCCTAATGCATTCTTCTTTCCCATTGAGGGAGAAAATGCGTTTATTTTTCTCTGTGCCAGAAGAGTAGGGCCGCCCCAGAAGGGTTCACGATTTTCGGCCGCCCTTCATGAGTAAAATGGCTCACAAAACTGCAAATTAAAACCATTCCGGGAGCAGTTAATTCTTTTTAAGGAGCCATTCCCACTTTAAAGTTTCCCCTTTTAATTTATTTTCCTCTCCTTTTTGTGTGCTGAAAAGACCCTCTCGAGAACGAAGGGGGTGTTCGAAAACGAAGCTGTTCTTCTGTGGTAAATAAACAACGAGGAAAGAAAAGAAAGAATCGAGCTGAATGGGGAAGCAAAAAGTCAGATTAGGATGTACAAAGGAAAATAAATTAAGATAGAAACTATAATACGAAACGGATCACGGCGAGGTTATTTTTTTTTTTTTTTCAAAAAGGTTAATGTTGTGATAATAATGAGGAAGGTTCCAGAAACGATGCTTGTGTTTTTATTTGTATGATTCTATTCTAATGTAGATTTAGAAAAAGTAACTACAATGATAAGTTTAAATATTTGAACAATAGCACTTGGAATTATTTCGCAAATTATCTCATTTGTAATCTTGATTATTTATTCTTAAAATTAATTTAAAAAAAAATGAATGTATAATTAAAATAAAGTAAAGAGATTTAAATGGTTTATTCAATTTTAATAACTTCTTCAGGTCCATTTAACTTTGTGTTGCGAAATCACTTTCTTTTAACCATAGAATAATAAATATGAAAACCTCTAAGTGTTTCTATTTTAAATGTATTAATATCCAAGCAGATTGTAGTACAGCAAATTAGTTCCCTTAATGTACAATGAGACGTACAAATTAGTACTTTAATACGACATTGGATCAGGAAAAATTTCTATCCAATATTTGATATTAACCTCACAGCTTCAACGTGTGCAAGCAGTTGGTATGCTGAATCAGATTGCTTTGTGAACGTTTCTCGGATTTCCGCCTACATTACCCGAAAATGGTTAGCAAGTTTCCCATATGGTATAATAGGCAGAAATGTTCTTTCTTCAGTTCGGTTGGTTGTATGATAAAAATATATTGGTGTGCAAAAATATAATCAACGATGTAATTTTAAAGGAACATCCTCGAAGTGAAAATAAAAGGGAGTTTGTTGAGATCATTAATTAATCCCAATTCAGTCAGTAGAAATTAATTCGCATTCAAATATTAGAAACGAGGAATTACAGATGACATGAAGAAGCTCTAAATTCGTACATTCTACTATAAAAAAATATGACAGTATTGTTGTAATACTACAATAGAAAAAAAGATAAAAGTTCCAGTGAGTTCCAGTCCAAACACTGTTAGAATAGAACTAGAAAAATGATTCAGGTAACTTTACACGGAGTACAATGATGGGTAAGTTTGAAGAAGGGCGCAGTGTGACATGAGAAACTTAGATTTTCGTATAGATAAACGTATCGCTTCAAGAGCATAGAATGCCTTCGAAACTATCAGTACAGATGTAAGAAAGTAAGTAAGTTGTGGTTGTCCAAAAAAGAAACTAAAATGAATGAACGATATATCATCCTGCAGACGAAAGAAATCGATATCAGTCAGCAGACAACCTTGATCAGCAGCTACATACAGCATTGGAATGAAAACTCTGCATTTTTGTGGCCAGACTTCTTCATAAAAGTAGCCTTTTTCCCGACCATCCTAATCTCTACACCTATTGACATCAGTCATTTGATCCTGTTGAGACTGATACCAGAACTGGTGTAAGTCCTCTTTAAAATTGAAGGCAGTTTTTAATTTCTGCAGCTGTTATTAACTGCTATTGAAATATAGACGGGTTTATCAAACAAACGGATGCGGTTTTATCCAACTAACTACAGGCAAAGAGATCATTACCCTGTTCGTGATGTTCGTATTTGGAGAAATATTACGGTTAACGAGCCTAATCTCCTAATTTTCAAATGTGCATTGCTACCAAAGATTGCTATTATCTGCAACTGATGCATTCGCATATACGTCTCCACCAAAGCGTCATTGGTGAAGATTTAGTTTTATAGATAATAATATCAGGACATATCAGTCTCGTCTTTTGAGTAGCTTCTAGAAGAATCGCGTATAATGAATGGCCTGCGAACTCAATTGATTTATATCTGATGAAACATGTATGAAAGGCTTTGCAGATCATTGTTAAATAGGCAATTGCTGTCGCATTCTTTGTGATGAGTATGTGGAGACAGGGTCAAGTAACTATTGCAATTAAAAGAGATCATATTCCTTTACATTTTGTTCCTCTTCTAGGCAGATTAACATTTACTCTACTGCTTTCTTTCGAGGAAATCTTTTTTTTTTTCTGTATTTTATACCTATACAAATTTTGGGCTTTGTATTCTATAAGTACAAAATATTGTTTTAAGTATTATCAATTCATGTCTACCAGGTGATTACTTGGGGAATTATAACAAAAAAATCGAGTTCTAAGTGGATCTAGATTTTCGTATGCACATCTTATATTCCATTAAGCATTGACATGGTTAAAGGGAACCTGGTTTGGAATTAACTATTTCACTTGCCCAATTTCAAACTTTACATATTAATACCTGCATTGAAGTACGAATATCGGCATGTGCATTATATTAGGTGAAATAAGTATTGATAAATGACGTTTATAAATGTTTAAATGGTGCTTATTGAAATTTACAAATGAATATACTTTATATGGTATGTAAATAAATGAATATATTTTATATGATATGTAAATTGAATATATTTTATATGATAATAAATAAATGAATATATTTATTAGTCGGTATATAATTACGGGAATGTATATCATGATTCTTTCACATTTGATTTGATATGTTTTAATTAAGTTTAAACGGAATTTTCAACGTGAAAATTATCGCAGTTTAAGAACTGAAAAATTATGATAGTATGTATTAATTTTCAGATAATAAATTATTTTCTTCTCAGTCATTGGTAGGCCAAGACCGTCTGCCTACTGGCAGATCAATAAAATACAAATGCTGTATACATTATACAAGATATATTTATGTGTTATTTGTAATAAGCAGCAAGAATTAATAAATAATTTAAGTTCTTTTATTACTTGATCTCAAAATGTGCAGGAAGTTAAAGTTATCGAAATAAAATAAACAATTAAAATATTAAATGCAATTTAACTAGTTAATATACCATTTTAAACCAACACAAATGTTTCATCAATATTTTTATTTCGAAATTCTCCTCTGAATTTTTAGCTGTGTACTGAGCAGACATGAGAACAAATGGACTGTTCGACATATGCAAAACCGGGATCTCACATGTCTAGACAAAGCATTTGAGACATATTTCATTGCGAATCAGATTAAAGATCACATTACGTGATTTTTTTCTGGATTTTCATTACTTTTTTTTTAAACAAGCGCTACAGAATTTTTTTTTTTTCTCAACTTTACGAATTTTATGCTACCCCATATAATATTAAGCAATATAATTGGTTATTTTCAACCATACATAGATTTAGTTATGAAAAACATATTCTTCTGATATCTGTTGTATATATTTTTTAAAAATGTAACATTTCAAGAGAAGCAACGACAAGGGAAATAGTTTATGTTTTAACTTCAAGTAGTAATTTTTTTTTTATAATATTTAAAATTATTTTTATCACTGTATCCATTTTTAAGGGTATGTTAGTTTTAAAACAATATAGTTTACCCATCAGTAATGCAAATGTAGAAAATTGTTGAAAAAACGTTGGAAGATTAGGAATCGAATGTACCTTAATCTTTTGGATTCGTATATTATGATAAATGTGCCTTAAACTTTTATATTCGTATCGAATGTACCTTAAACTTTTAGATTCGTACAATATGATAAACATGCCTTAAACTTTTAGATTCGTATAATATGATAAACATGCCTTAAACTTTTAGATTCGTATCAAATGTACTTTAAACTTTTAGATTCGTATCGAATGTACTTTAAACTTTTAGATTCGTATATTATGATACACATACTTTAAACTTTAGATTCGTATATTGTGATAAATATGCCTTAAACTTTAGATTCGTATCGAATGTACCTTACACTTTTTGATTCGTAACTTATGATAAAAATCATTTCGACAGAAAGTGAAATTTACTGCTTTAATTTCATTCCATTGCCCCAAATGCTTCCATACAATTAAGGAATTAGACAAAGCCGAAACAACAGACCAAATCATTGACCGAGAGGAATTTGAATATACAGCCTGAGTAAAAACTTTAAGGCCAGTAAAAATTTTGAGAAAATGTAAAATGAAATAAAAGGGATTCAATATTAATTATTAAAGTTCATTGATAAGAAATAAATGCTCTAAACATAATTTGTAAATGCATAATTATGAGAAACATGGGGTTATTTACAAAGTTAGTATTTCTGCCTGAGTAAAAACTTTAAGGCCACCAGTCATTTTTAAAAATAAATATAATATAATCGTGTAATTACCATTGCAACTACTAGCTTGTGACAACGCTGCAATTTTCATATTTGTCATATGTTTCTTCGAAGTATTGGTGATCTTTGTGAAGATGGCGAAGGGTAAGAAGTTAACTGATCGTGGAAGAGGACAAATCGAAGCTTTGTCTTCAACAGGAATGAGTAGTCGTGCTATTGCGATAAAGAAAGGAAGATCAAAGACTGTAGTCAACAATTTTTAAAATTGTAAGACAATTATGGTAAAAAGAATACTGGGGGAAGACCTAAAGCTTTGTCCTCGCGTGATGAAAGACGAGTTTGTCAACTTGCATCTACTGGAAAGTACTCAACCAGGAAACTGATTCCGACAACAGGTTTAAAAGTTTGTCAAAAAACGATTTATAACACAATTAGAAGATCTGGAAGGTACACTTATACAGCAAAATTGACTAAGCCTCAGTTACTGCAGAGACACAAAATAGAGCGTTTGAACTTTGGCCAGAAAGTCATGACCTGGGGCAACCAATGGATAGAAATTATTTTTCTGACGAGAAAAAAATGGAATTTGGATGGACCAGATGGCTGGAATTTCTACTGGCATGATATAAGAAATGAAAAAGAAATATTCTCCAATCGCCAATTAGGTGGAGGGTCTGTCATGACTTGGGGCTGTTTTTCTTACAATGGTGTGGGCTCAATTGCATTCGTTTCAGGTAGAATGAATTCACAAGGATACCAAAATGTCCTAACAAATCATCTTTTGCCAAGTGCTGAATGTCTTGCTGGAGAAAATTGGAAATATCAGCAAGACAATTCACCGATCCATTCGAGTAACAGCACAAAAAATTGGTTCCAAGTCAACAATGTTGAAACTGTGAAATGACCAGCTAGATCACCTGACCTCAACCCAATCGAGAACCTTTGGGCTAACTTATCAAGAAGAGTTTATGCAAATGGGAGACATTTTACATCAACAACAGAGCTGAAATCTACTATCGCAGATGAATGGTATAAAACCGGCCCCACCCTTTGTCAAAAACTCGTTTCATCCATGAAAACCAGAATATTTGAAGTAATTCGAAGTAATGGCTCCTACACAACCTACTAATAATTTGTAATTTTTTTCTTATATGTTATTTTCTATGTTGGCCTTAAAGTTTTTACTCAGGCTCAATTATTCATTTGTGTGTTCTGCAATATTTTCTAATAATAAAATATTTGCAAATTAATTTTCTACTTTTCTACTTTTATTTAAGCTCAATAATTATCAATCAAATGGTATTTTAATTCCTCAGTTTAAATGTTTCCATTTTCTCAAAAATGTCTACTGGCCTTAAAGTTTTTACTCAGACTGTATTTTTAACAATAATTAAAATGTATTTAACTTTTTAAAAGAATTGTTTTACAAAGTTAACAAAAATTAATTAATAATTAATTACTTTAATAATATTAATATCTGATATATGGAAAACTTTTACAGTACTTCTGCTAGATTTTCATTGTACTATGCCACAAAAGTTTCTGGAAACTCTGATGAGGTGAAAAGTAGCTCTGGCTGTGTTTGGTTTTGTGTCCCACTGCAAAGTGTTTGCAAGTTACCAAAAATTTGGCCTATTGCTCTCTCACACTGTGAGATAACTAGACTTTTTTTAGTCCATAATATATAAGTGTAAGTCCGTAGTATATAAGTGTAAGCGTAAAAATATTTATTCGATATAAACAATTTAAACACATTAGTATATCTGAATAAATCGCTAAAATACACTGCCTAATTATGATTCTTGTACAATTTACCACATTAAATATCTGTCAAAAAATAGCAACTCAATAGAACATGAAATGCTTAAATTCCTATACATATCAATTCCCTTCTAAACAATTTAATATTGTAAACGTTACATTTTGCAGATTTTTGTTATTAAAAACAAGAATTGAATTATTTTATAACATGAAAATATTAGAAGTTGTTGTTCAAACAAATAATCGAAAAACATAAGAGGTGAATTATTTTTATAAAAAATTCTTTATTAGTTAAAGTTACAGAGCTTCATTTTGGAAATATTGATATTATTTATTTTAAATTAGACAAAATTCCTTTTTTTTTCTTGCAATGTATGCATATCGTTAATGCATAAAAGTCTCCAATACGAAGTTCAGTTTAATTAGTTCAAATTGTGCAGAAAAATAACCGTAGAGAGGCAAACCAAAAGAATAGGAAGTTTTAAAATACACTCAAAAGGAAAAATCATTTAATTGAAATGAAAGTATAATTTATTTTGATAGAAAAAAATACCACAAAATTTATTTTAAAAATACCATCGATTTTTTTTTCTTTATTCCAAGAAACTCGTGGGACCACCATTTTCAGCGATGTGCCAAATTGCAATTTCATTGCCAAATGCCAACAGAAAAAAAAATGAATAAATAAATAAAATAAAACCAAAAATAATTCTACAAACATAAACTCGCAATTGCTTTAATTAAAACACATACTTTAATCAACAAAGCATATCCAGGACAACCGAAAGCATTAGAGAAATAAAAATAGAGGTCCGCGATGCGAATAAAAACCGACGGAAATTGTGAAGGAATAAAGGGAAAAAAAAAACTGGAAACTCGCGTAGCAATCAAGCTGACGATTACTAGAAAACTAATTAATTACAACAGCGAAAAATCTTCCTTACCATTTTAACTAAAGTACGGGAAAACGTACGCATCGTGAATTGTTGATGAAATTAGTGGTCGTTCCTCAAACATATAAAGCCGAGACAGTTTGTTGCTGACATCGCTAGGTGGCGCTGCGGATGGTCATTTTTAACACCATTGCACTGATTGCATTCGGAAATTAAATTGGTCGACCGTCTAGCGGAAATGTCAGTCCCGTCCTATGCCATATATTTTAATTAGTTTTATTTTTCGCGCTCTTTGTTTGAGCGAGGCAGCGATTTCTGCGGGTTCCACGCGCAAATTAAAGAATTGGTCGGAGCTTTAAGGGAGGGTTTTCAGTTCATGTCTTCGCTGTTATGCGGTGAAACGTAATTATTTTGTCAAACGACCTCGGGATGTTCTCCCGATCAGACAGCTGCGTTATCAACACTGGTGGCTGTCGTACTTGGAGAGCGTTGCGCAATTGGAAAAGGCTCGAATTTGTTAAGAGTTGCAAGATCCGTATTTAGTTGCTCGATTGGTTCTGTAGTGGTTTCGAGATTCCGGTCAGTGAAAGTTTTATGTGGCAAATTAGTTTATTGATTCGAATCATGTTGGTAAAGGAACAAAATATCATTACCTTAATGTTTCTTTTATTAATTTCTGTCATTTTTCTGTTAAAGTCGTCGTGTTTATTCATTACAATTTTCAAGAACTGGGTGCATCTATCTATGTTATTTTTATATTTTTCTCGCTCTCTGAAATTTTTTTTTCCATTCATTATTAGAGTTACAGTTTTCTTTATTCTTTCTTTACTGTATCAACATTGGCTGCCGTGCTGGAGAGCGTTGCGCAATTGGAAAAGGCTCGAATGTGTTAAGAGTTGCAAAGATCTGTATTTAGTTGCTCGATTGGATCTGTAGTGGTTTCGAGATTCCGGTCAGTGAAAGTTTTATGTGGCAAATTAATTTATTGATTCGAATCTCGTTGGTAAAGAAACAAAATATCATTACCATAATATGTTAAAATAACGTTTCATTTTTATTAATTTTTGTCATTTTTCTATTAAAAGTCGTTGAGTGTTTATTCATTACATATCATAACAATGTTCAAGATCTTGTTCTCATCCATTACAGTGTTCAAGAACTGGTAAAGAAAAAAATAGCATCTAAAATCGTTATGTTATCTTTGCATCTTGTGCTCATCCATTACAGTTTTATCATCTCTCTTTGACATTTTTTTACAAATATTCATTATTAAAATGGCAGTTTTCTTTATTCTTTCTTTAGCGTTATGAATACTGGCTGTCATACTGAAGAACGTTGCGCAATTGGAAAGGCTCGGGTTTGTTAAGTGTTGCAAGATCTGTATTTAGTTGATAGATTGGTTTTGTAGACGTTTCGTGATTCTGGTCAGTGAAAGTTTTATGTGGCAAATTAAATTTATCGATTTGTATTCCGTTGGTAAATTATTAAAATACCATTACCATAATGTTTCCAAATAATATTTATTTTATCAATTTTTGTCATTTTCTATTAAAGCCGTTGTGTTTATTCATTACAATATTCAAGATCTGGTTGTCTCTATCTAAATATAGATAGATGCAACCAGGTATGTGCTTTGACAAGTAGCCGAGTCTTTGTTTCATTGGGGATTCTTTTCTTTTTGGTTATTTAATTGATGATGCGTCACATTAATTAAATTTGTGTTAATAATTTTAATATAAATGTTACTATATTAGAGGCCTGAAGTCCACAAACTCTACAGTATCGATATGTATGTCCAATGCAAAGTGGTAGTGGTTTTTCCAAGTTTTTTTTTTATATTACAAGCAAATGTAAGGCAATCATTGTTAAAAATCCTTTTGGAAGGCATTATATTATCGTTATATTTTTCTCGTTCTCTGGACATTTTTCATAAATATTCATAATTAAAATTTTTTTTTTTGTTTATTAAAGTGAATGGGGCATTTTGCAGAGTACACCGCAAACATTCCTAAATGCAAAATATGGGAAGTTATTGATTTTCTTTCAGAGCGGACAATGGTTACAAAATATGCCGATGTGTCTGTGAAAAAAAATATATATTAGGAGTCTCTCAACAGGCATTACGAATATCGAATTGAAAGAAAAAGCTATTCAAAATTTTAACAAGGTTTTTTCAAAAAGTATTAACTACGCCATCAGTGTTATTTAACCATCACCCTCATGCATGTTAAGTTACGCGCTTTTATTAAAAACCCACTAGTGGATTTTAAATCTAGCATATTTTCAAAAGGACAGATCATCACTTGAAAATACTTACCTGCGGGAGTTTTAAAAATTTAAGTTTTGGAAATTAAAATATTTATTAATTACTTTTAAATAAACATAAATATTTTGAGATATAAAAATCTTAGTTAAGCAATATGAAATATAATTTTAATATACTTATTTATACTAGGCATAGAAATGTCATGGAAGAATAATACCATAACTGTAAAAGGAAAATATACAATAATATTTTTTACTTGTCATCATATAATTTAATTTAAATGCTATTTCATGAATTTCAGTTACGAAATAATAAAAAATTTTAATTTGATCTAACTTATAATCAAATATAATTTTTGTATCCATTAAATATCTCTTATATTAATTATTATTAATATTATTTAAAATGTTTTAAATATAATTTTAATCATATTGTGTTTGTTAAATTAATTATTCATTAATATTATAAGGAATTTTTGTATTTTTGTAACAAATACAAATTCTGGAAGACATAAAAATGAATGAAATTCAAAACATTTCTTACATAAATATTTTATTTGAAATATTACAAAATATCATCTTAATGATACTAAAACACAATTAATGATTTAATTCTAACATTAAGGATACTTACCATTACATTTTCTTAGAAAATACTCATGGTTGTATTTTTTTAATGTAGAATTTTCATTTTGGGAAAATTAAAGCATCTCGTAAATTCCAAAATTTTCTACGTTTTACGAAGAGCACACTGAATCATTAATGCATCATCATCCTCGTTTAAATATTTCAGAGATCAACATCATCTTATTTCCCTCTCCCTTATCATTTTAAGATTGCGTTGCACATCATTAAAAGCATATGCATTTTTTAAACCAATTTTGAATAAATAAATGATATCCTATTATTAAACTCTGTAATTCATCGTTCTTATGTTGAGTAAAAAGCAGTTTATGCAACATTGCAACATTTACTCTTTAATAGGTAAATTATTCGTTCTCGAAAGTGCTATACACTTTATTATGTTGATGAAGAAAAAGATACATTAGATAAACATTTTTAGTAATTGCATTGATTTTTATGTTTTTTTATTTTTTATTATTAAGTATAATTTTATTTAAAGCAAATATATTTTCTTTGTTTCTATGATTTTTTTAAACTATAGGAAGATTATATTCTTAGTTTTGGAAGAAACTTGTAACACGTTATACATAGTTTAATTATAACATGGATGTAATAAATTACTCTGCCGATCAAAATTAAAAGAAATTGCATGTTTTATGAAATGTATTGAACTAAAGGCAATGCTTTCAAATAAAGATATAAATATTTAATGCTTAATACGTAAGAATAGTGGTGTGTGTGAACGCGTAGATGAATGCATGTAGAAAGACAAAGCAGACTTGACAATATCCTCTCTTTGTTTGTAAACAATATAATCGAAATCTACTGAGGGTTTCTTAGTAAATATCAACGTTCGGATGGTAGAATAAAAGAATAAATTATTCTTTAGATATTATTTGAAAGTGCGGTACATTTTATAATGTTAATACATTAGATGAAATTTTCCATTAATTGGCTTATTATGGGGGAGACTGACAGTAGAGGATCTTAAGTGTCAGAGTTAGAGACTGAATATTGTTACATAATATTGAATGTTGTTATTGAATACTGTTAGAGACTTAAATAGGACAATCAATACTAACTAATTCAAATAGTTTAAGATACCAAATAGGTAGAAAAACTCTTGATTAAAATCATCTAAGAGCCATTATTTCAAATGCAGATGGATAGTTGTTCAGTATGGCAAAGCATTGCTGAAGTTTAAAAGATTCTCATCTCTCATGAGACATGAATTTTATATTGGCAAATTTTATAATTGGTATTGAATGACATATATTAAAAAGGCTTACTATTTTCCAATATATATATATATATATATATATATATAATAAAGACATAAAACCTCCTCAATACATCGGACTAACTTCTGTTCACAAGTGAGCCTGTTTAGCAGTCTTCCTAGATAAGTGAGGGAGGTGTTCCATTCATCAATGAGTTTCAGTTCAGCTTACCATTGATGTTCATCTGAATAATATCATCAGTGAGGTTAGAGGACAGATAGTGGATACTATCTGTCCTCTAACCTTCAGAAAGGGACGATGGTAATGGAGGTTTGATAATCCTAGACGATATCATGTTAGATATGAGTACAGAGAACTATGTCTATGTCAAAGATTCAATGTCTTTTTGATGGCTGTGAAGCATTGTGATAAGATCTTGGAGATCTATTTTCGTCTTTTCAGGGGTGAAGATCGCCTTGGTTTCAATTTAATAGACGACAATACATGTCATCTAATTATTTAAATAGTCCACAAATGTTCTTATAATGCACATATTCTGCTCCCAGTATATATATTTTAAAAATAGATATATAGAATACATCTGGAAGTCCTAGGAATCAATTACAATCCACCTTTCATTTTCAATCACCATCCAAGTCCCCAAAAACAACTTTGGAGGTAAAGGGCAGATTTATAGACCTACTATGGCGCATTAACTACTTGATTTCCAGTAGGAATTCTCGTTGTGAAAACTATATTGTAAGATATTACCTTGCCTCTGTGATAATAATATTTTGTGTTTGATATCGTAAGCTCTATATTAGAAGTAAAGGTGCTGAAGAATCTTATCATGATCGTGCATGTGTACCATAACCGTTATTTTTGTACTACATTAATGCACTTTAATAGCTGATTAATAACTTATATTGATAATCTAGCAGTTCGTGAGGTAATAGACCTAAAGTGAAAATTTCCCATAATTTTTCACCAGTATAATAGGCTGGATAGTGTTAAGATTGCTTAGTGGATTTAAGACCTGCTGGATACTGTTATGTTTGCTGGATAGAGGATTGAAAGATCTACTGGATAGTGGATTAGAAGATTTGCTGGATAATGTTAAATTTTTTTATATAATAAAATCTTTAATAGTTTCTTATTTATTTGTTGAAGAAGAAGCTGTTAAAAATGTGCGATATTTTCATAAATAGTTTTCATTACTAGTGTAATGAAAACTATTTATGACTATAAAATTTAACAAATGAAGTACTCATTGATAAACTTTAAAATTAAAAAAATTTGTATATTTGTTAATAAATATATGCATTAAAAAATACTCAAACCTGTTTTTTGGGGATTTTTTCAGCATATAGAATAACTTGTAAATCAAAATCATAATACGAATAAAAAATAATAAATAGAAATGTTACATCCAAATCCCTTTTGTGTCATATAAAAGCACAGTACAAAATTGAAACATCATGTAAGTAAAAAATTATGGAAGTAAAGATGTAAAAAATAAATTTCTAAATGTCTACAAACCCATCAATAAAGCAACCCAAATTTATAGTAACTTCTTATATATAGATATATATATATATTCTTCTATCTCTTGATTTATACCAAATTGTTTATCTTAAGCCTGACCATCTACTAAATAGATTGCTAAGGAAGTTGAATTGCCTCCATATCCATACATTAGGTTTGAAGAATAAACTGAAGCAGTGAGGAGATGTTGAGTGATGCATAAGGAAGATAAATGTGGAAGAGAAGGTAAATTTGATTTTTAAAATCATTTAAGCACAGCACGTGTGGTGGAGAGTGAAGAAATTCAGCTTTTTCCAATCTAAAGAAAGAAGTGTGCAATCATTTACGAAGCCTCTCTGCTTTACCAGAAGGAGTGCCTCCAACAAAATTCCGGAGCTCCTTCTCCAGTTTTGGTAATAAATTTGCGTGCTGCTTTCCCCTCCAGGTCCAAACTTTTCTTTTTTTCCTGGTAAAACAAAAAAGAAAAAAAAACTGAAAAGGAAACAGGAGAGGGAGACCAAGTTCCCATAAGGGAATCGTCCTGCCTTAAGCTGTGCTACATTTTTGATTAGTTCGTGACATGTACTTGCGACTTCGGAAGATAGAAAACGCCCGAAAAAAAGCTTATTTCCCCTTTTTCTTCCTCTGAGATGGTGAGGAGATTATTTTTGCTGGCTTTTTAAAGTGCATCTTCAACAAAAAATGTTGCCGGTAGGTTTTAGTTTCTCTTTTGTTTTCCGTGCGAACTTATTTTTCAACATTTGAGTTCCCGTTTTTTGAGTATTTGCCAATCAAATATTTTTCTAATAAATATCAAATGAGTTTCATTAATTTTTATTATTTATTCCTTTACGCTAAATTAGGTTATCATAAATTAATGAAATAAAAAACCCTGAAAATAATTTCCATATGACAGTTTTCATAGATACATAGTAGTGATATTTTTTTTTTTACCGGTAATCTAATATTTTGTCTTCGAATATTTTAACCCTATTATACGATTCAGTAGTATGATATCCTCTGATATGTAGTATGATATCATATGATATGTAGTATGATATCATATGATATGTAGTATTATCATATGAAAATGTATGATATCATACGAGATTTTAAAATTCATGAGCCATGAACATGTCACACATAGTTGAATAGACTGAATGCACGCTATATGACTCTTTTTTTTTTTAACATTTTCGAAATTCTAACAAAATTAGTCTGACGGTTGTGAATTTAGGATACAAATATGAGCTATTTACACTTAACAGATTAAATTATCTCTCTAATATTCTCGTTTTTTTATAATTAAACCTTTCAAAAAAATTTTCTTTCTTTTCATTCTAATTTCTATAAAAAATTGTGTGAGGAGTTGTTGCAAATTACATTCTCACCGTTGGGTTCTATCACTATAGATATTCGATCACTATAGTTAAAAATTTTTAAACCTGTTGACTTCACAATACTAGATTTTAAAAGTCATGAGCTATGAGCATATCACATATAGTTGAATAGATTGAATGAACGCTATATGACTTTTAGTTTAACAACATTATCGAAATTCTAACAGAATTAGTCTGACGGTTGTGAATTTAGGATACAAATGTGAGCTAGTTATCCGTAAGGGATTAAATTATCTCTTTATTGCTCCTATTTCCTATAAGCAAAACCTTTCAAAAAGTTCCTTTTCTTTCATTCTAATTTCTATAAAATTTGCTTGACATCTTTTATGTCTGGAGTTGTAGCAAATCATATTATTTTCACAGCTGCGTTCGATCGCTATAAGCTTTTGCCTTGAAATAAATGCAAATGCATTTTATTATTTGTTATACATTGTAACAGTGTTAATAAATTCAATTCAAAAGACAATATGGATAAAATTGATATTATATTTTAATCTGAACTACATTAATAGAAATTTACTGAATGGTGGACCATCATTCACGCGGAATGCTTAAATGTAGATGGATTTTGTTTGAAATAGGCTGATAATGCAACTTTTGCTTGGTATCTTTGCAACATTTTGAAAAATGACAAAGAAAAAAGCTCATTTATCTTGTGCCAAAAACAACGATTATGTGGGTAACTGGCAATAAATTTGACTGCTCTATTTCTTTTTTTTAATTATCCATCTCTTACTATCGTTGTTCATCCCATCTACAAATCTACAACTCCCTTTCTTTACTTACCACAAACAAGCAAAAAAGATAACAAATGGTTAATACGATGACAGCTTTTATTTAGTGTTACCCGCAACGGCGGGGGACGACACAATTGCATTAACTGTAAGGAAAGCAAGACAAAAAGTTCTGCAAGACACAGATAAAAAAAAAAGAAAAGAAAAAAGAAAAGGCTTCTAACGGGTTTTCACATGTTTTGTTCGCTCGTTCTTTCATTCCGGCCCTGTAAATCTTGTTTGAGCTAAACAATTGTCTTCCGTTCGCTTTTCGTTCCTGTTAAGATGGTGGATGCAGTCAAATTTGACTTCAGTTGACTGCTGTCGTGTCTAGTCCTGTTTGAGCCCTGCGACAATACGTAAGCTTGTTAAGGCAGGAATTTACGTGTTTCTTCTTTGTTTCCGATTTTGTGTTTTGACTGACTGCATCGCATGTCCATTCATCTCTTGAAAATGCAAATGTGCTTTGTTTGTTGCGCGTGTCCCAGAAATGTAATCTTAGTTTGAGAAGAGGATTGCCAAGGAGGAAATGTCTTAAAAATCTAATCATTTCCGATGTATTGGAGGATGCTTTTTGTAAGTGAATTACTATTGATGCGATTGTTTTCTTGTTTTTAAAGATAAAAATTGCACTTAAATAGAGACTGAAAACGAATTGAACAAAATACATGTAATACACGTTTTTTCAACAGGATTTTTAGCAAAAAGTTGACATAGAAATACATTTACTGATCAAAATTATTATACAGTTCAAATTTTTTTTCTTAAATAATAAATGTTTATAACAGAAAGTGTCTGTTTTTAAATATCACCATGAATATAATTAATTAAATTATCAACAGCTATTTATAACAGCAACTTTTTGATTGCTGGGCACTCAAAATGAAGTACCACCTAAAAGTCATGAAATGTGTACCATTCATTAATTTTTGCTATCGATATCAACATCTATTGATTACTAGCAAACAGTTGACATAGAAATACATTTACTGACCTATAATATTATATTGTTAAAGAATTTTTTAAATAATAAAGATTTATCACATAAAGTGCCTTAAATATCACCATGAATATAATCAAGAGCTATCATTAATTGATTTCTGATTGCTGGACACCCAAAATGAAGTACCATCTAAAAGTCGTGAAATGTGTACCACTCATTCATTTCTGCTATTGATATCAACAGCTATGGATTGCTAGAAAAACGTTGACATAGAAATACATTTACTGACCAATACAATTATATAGTGAAATTCTTTTTCTACATAATGAAGGTTTATCACATAAAGTGTCTGTTTTTAAATATCACCATGAATATAATTAATTAAATTATCAAGAGCATAAATAAATTCACTAAAGAAACCACTGGAAAAATAAAAATAAAAAAATTTTTAACTTACAAAAAAAAAAAAAAAAAAAGTGTTGAGCATACAGCGATAAAATATTTTAAGTCAAATTCAACAATCACTAATCCAGTCATTAAACATGCTATGATAAGGCCAATAATTCAGTGAGCTTTATATTATTTGCTCATTTATTTGAAACAATTATCTTTGTACTTATTTTTAGTGACATAATATTTGATGATTCTTGTTTTCAAGAATACATATATACATATAGTATATATAGTATGTAATAATTGAAAACCAGATGGCATATTGCTCTAAGATAATTTGTGTTCGTAAGGAAATAGTACGAGTTTTACACAAAATTAAGTTTACAGTAATATATAAATGATTTTCATAATGCTCAGAGATTCGCAATCATTTAATTTCAACAAAAATAAGCTTAATAAAAACATTTATATCACAAATATTACTGAAGAAACTTATGAAGTATTTGAAAATGGCTCGTACAATGTTTTGTTCATTTTTTATGATCTTTCATGATTTTTTTCAAATTATTTTTTTAATAATACAAATAATATCTTTTACATAATGTGAAAAAGCGTTCATACTACTGAAATATTTCCACATTAGAATAATTTCCATTGACATTTTTTTTTACATTCAAACAAAAAACACTGCATAAATTTAAACTTTTTTTCTCTCATACCTTGAGTAAAATATTAAAATTATTCGTAAGTCTACATTATTCTTCTTATTGAATATTTTACAGAATTTTCAATAAAAGTGGTTTTTGTGAATCATTTTAGGATTTGTATACTTAGAGATATTTGCATATACCCTTTCTTCATATATTTGTATACGTATAAAAAGTGATTTATAATGTTTTAATAGTGTATGAGCCTTCATTTTCAATATTAATGTAAGGGACTGATAGTCATATAACATTTTTATAATCTTGCAATTGAAAAATGAGGACTATTTGTTTCATGTTTTTCTAATATACCAAGATAATTTGTAGTCAAACTTTGAGTGCTGAAACGTTAACATGGTATTTGTATGCGATTTCTTGTTTTTATTCGAGGGATATATTTTCATTTCCCATTATGGTTAGAAATGGGTGTTTTTGTACATTTATTAGACAAATGTAAGTGTTATTGTACCAATATTAAAGAATATTTTGAAGATTATGCGTATCACACAAACATAAATTTTGAATTTTCGTAAAGTATTATGTATAGTTAAAACCAATTCTAAAATACTAATCAGATGTGTAGAATCAAGAAATGCGATAGATATTAAATGATATAGTAGGGATCCAAAACATTTTGGATGAGAATTAAATTGATATTAAATGTATTTTATATTTTTATATAGCGATCACTAAGAAAATTTATTATTATTTATCTTTTATTCAAACAAATATATTACAGTACGGTAAAACATTGAAAAGTCAAAATTTACAGTTTAATCTAGTTTTGCATATTTAGGTTCCAAGGATGACCTGGCAGATATTTATTGATTACTGTAAAACTATGCATTTATGTTTCTTGCATATACTACAATTTTTCGCTCTAGCGGGAGTAAACAACCCAAAATTATAAAAAAGTAATTAAAATTGAAAGTTTACAGGACTTTCAGTTAATTTCACATATTTAAAAAACAAAGTGGAGTCAGGAGATATTTATTGATTAATATGAAAATTTTTACGTATGTTTCTGAAACTACTACATAACTTTACTTTGCTAGAGAGCAAAAATATTGTCAAAAATATTCCGTATATTAGAAATTGATAGGATGTGCAAATTATTAAGATTTTAACGGTGAATCAAATCTTAGACGCCTGTAGTCCACTTATTAAAGTGATTAATGGGGAGCAGAATTGATTTTTGTGCTTTTTTTTTCTTGGGAGCTTCAGTATTTCTCGTAGAAAAATAAGGGTAGGGCTTCAATTGAGTACGTTTCTGGATTTAGCAGGAAAACAGTTGGGCCTTATAGAAATCGTGGGTTACCTTTCAAGAGTAACTGGTTTCCTGTTGAATCTAATCAAGCTACAGTAATGCTGATATGCAATCAATGGTTGCAGGAGGAAGAGACAGACCGACAAGAATGATTACACCAGCCTTGTTGCAACACCACAAGGTTAGGGCAAGCATATTGAGCATATGACACTGATCGATTGCACTGCAACATCCAAAGCAGCACCAAGTACATCGCAAAATTTAAGGATGAGTTTCAACAATGCATCATAACTTCACTTAAATTTGACTCTAAACTTTAAACGTTTGAATATGCAATAACGCTGTAAATACTTCATACCGACAAAAGAATGACACGATATTGTTCTTTCAGATAAATCACGATTTTGCCTACGACGCCATAATGATGTATATAATTAATACATTGGTGATAGGTTGCATAAACTCTTGCATTGGATGTCAACATATCGGTCTTTTAATTGTCGCTGTTGTTTGGAGTTATATTGCATTTTTTTTCCACGCATCTCGTAAATATGCAATTTTATTACAGTTATATTGAACAGCTGGCACTATACCTCGAAGCTTATTGTCTTACGTTAATTTCTATGCTTTCCTGTAGCCATATTTTTATAGGACAATTCAAAATCACACAAGACACGTAAAATTCAAAACTTCGTCTTTGCGCAGCAGCTTGGTTTGCTGCTTAGCTTGCAATTTCTCCTTTTCGTTGCTCATCGAATTTGTCTGGGCATTGATTGCCAATCGATTGCCGCAAACACCACCACCCGCCATTATGGCCCATCCACTATGGAAGCAATAGAGACATACAAATCACATCCAAATCCCTTTTCCTTCAATGCTGAGTCATGTAGCGGCAGTTGTTGCCAGTCATAACTGCTAATCAAAACACTGATTTCTTTGTGTCCATCAAATCGAAAGGGGTTGTATTTTCCATCATTTCATATTTGCATATTTTGCTATTTGTCTAATAAAATGAGTTATGTTATCCTTTTAGTGCTGCATTTTATATGACCAGTAGTGTATGTCATGAAATCTTCTATTTCAGCATGCCCAACAATCGCATCATTTGATCTATCTTCATTTTTCTGCTGCTTGTTCATACTGACATCTCAAACACTTTGAAAAGCATGGCTTTCTCTCTATGTATATAGTATTAGACATTTGCCTTTTTATATACACATATTCCCTTAAACTTAAAAGATATAAAATTTAGAAGTCGGATATTTTTCTTCGAAAATGTTATTTTTTTACATAATCGCGCTATGATGAAAAATTATTACAATTTTTCTAAATAAATAAATCCTTTCTTCTATATTGTAAAAAAACAATTACTAATATAAATAACGTGAAGTACATTACAAAATTCTGATTCATCCTTTTGCAAAACAGAAAACATTTTTCAGACATATATTTCCTGTCTGGCGTCTATTATGGCACTTTGCTCCTAGTGAAGTTATTGCTTGTGTCTGTGGTTTTTATCTTTATTGATTATTAGATATTTAGTGCTCGTATTTTGAAATCATGATTAAATGTGAGGTTTCCAATATTTGCTTTTTGATTTCGATGTAGAGGTTTGTAAGCAGCTTATGATTATCCTGATGTTTACGAAATTATATTTTTGATTATATCTTATTTTTTATAATCTTTTAGGAGGATACTGGTCATATATTCTAGTATATTAAATATATAAGAACGATTAATATGAATGGCTCAGTGTGTAATTTCTTAGACCGACATTGGAGAGACTAAAATGGAAGCAGATTTAGAAGAAATCACAGGATTCATATCCATGTTTTATTAAACTTATGCTACATAAAATAAGAATTTAAAGTGAAATTTTATTCCTTTTATATACGATTACATGAAAGTTTTTCTCTTTCCTTACATACAATTAATTTGATACAATTCCTATTATGGTTGTTTTATATATGATTACATGAAAGCTTTTCTCTTTCCTTACATACAATTAATTTGATACAATTCCTATTATGTTTTTAAAAGGAATTTATTTTTCAAATTAATGTAATAAAAAAACTTGCTGCTACTGAAAATGCTGAAAACAAGTGATTATAGTGAACCCATCATTTAGTTATTAAAAAGATGAACTAAAAGATGGCAACATATTCATTCATTATTATAAAAAAATATTATATGATATAAAAATATATTTAGTCGTAAGCAAAAATTGACGCATACTATCAGAATAAAAAAAAAATAGACAATAAGATGAAAATCTTGTATCTTATGTTTAAATGATATACATCAAATACATACTATCTTTAGAAATGACATTTTCACTTAGTAAATGTAAACAAAGTCTTATCTCTCTCTGTTTCCTTCTGTAACTACAATTTAATATAAAAACAAGAATCCTCTTGATACTACAAAAAAAAAAAAAAAAATCTTAGAAATTCTAACGCATCATTTAACTAAAAAAACTTTTCAAAGTTTTGTTTGAGGAGCTTTTAAAAATGAATCACACTAATGGCAATCGCCTTTTATAAGTGAAAAGTTAAAAATAGCTTCACTCAAGCATTTCACTTGAGATCCATCGAACTTTAGAAAAAAAAAAAAAACTAAAAGTTTTCGAGACAAAACTTCTTAACAGTGAGATGTTTCAGAATTCATTGTATACGTTTGATTAAATGAATATAAAATAAAAATATACATTGAGAAACACGAGGTTGTAGCTAAGAAATGACTTTTTATTGAGGAAAATTATTCATGATAGGATGCAACAGAAAGTTTCAAATTAAACAACGAGTTAAATCTGGTACATAATACGTTTCATACATAATAAGTTTTTGTTACGTAATACGTTATAGCCTAGAAATGAGTTTTATGTTGAAATCATTGCTTATATGATGCAACAAAAAGCTTCAAATTAAACAACGTTAAATTTTGGTACAGAATACGTTTCATACATAATATGTTTTTGGCACATAATACGTTAGAGCCAAGAAATTAGTTTTAAGTAATGAGAAAAATCAAAGAAAGCTTCAAATTAAACACCGAGTTAAATTTTTGGTACATAATAAGTTTTTTACACATTATATACCATATTATTACATATTATGTACATTTTATATATATTTTACATTTTACATATTATGTACCATATTATTACCAGATATTATGTTTCATACATAATATCGTTTTTGCTACGCAATACGCTATAGCCGAGAGAGGAGTTTTTAGGAATGACGAAAGTTATTGCCCATATAATGCAACCGAAAACTTCAAATTAAACAATGAGTTAAATTTTCTTACATAATAATTTCTTTTACATAATGGATTGATACATAGTTTTTTTTGTATATATTATGTTATAGCCAAGAAATTAGTTCTAAATAATGAGGAAAATCATTACTCATATGATGTTACAGAAAGCTTTAAATTTAACAACAAATTAAATTTTGGTACGATAATACGTTTTTGGTACACAATACGTTAAAGCCAAGAAATTAGTTAAATTATTAATGTTGAAAATTATTGCTCATATGATGCAACAGAAAGCTTCAAATTAAACCACGAATTCCAGTTTGCTTACATAATAAAACGTTTTTGTTATAGCCAGCCAACAAATTAATTTTAAGTAATGAGGAAAATCATTGCTCATATGATGCAAAAGAAAGCTTTAAATTAAATAACCAGTTAAATTTGCGTACAGAATACATTCCTTAATATAACCTAATAGGAAAAATCATAACCCCCTTTTTTAAGTCATATAATGCTTACTTTTAACAACACGTAAATAAATGCATAGTTTTTATTTTTAAAGATTTATTTAATTTGTAACAATATTTTCTCATAAAAGTTGGTTAAGTAAAGATTTCATAATAAATATGCAATAAATAAAAAATAAGATTTTGTGTGAATGTGAAATCATATACAACAATTCAAAGTTTTTAATTAATATTTTGGAAATTTCTTAATCATTTCATATAATTTTCTCTTTTTTTATATTTTATTCTGCAAAATTTATGTTAAAGAATGCAATCAAAACTGATTTACAATAACAGATAATTATAGATGTAAACAAAGATTATGATAAGAGATTGTATGGTAAGAAAAATAAATATTCTATCCTATTTTAAAGGATTTTTTTAAACATATACACGATAAATATGACTTGTACGTATTTTCTTGCAATTATTATTTTTTAAAAAATCAATGTTCAAGTCATTAACTAAAAACTAAAAATATCAGGGAAAAAAAGGTCATTTTCGGAAATGCTGTATATGCGATGTATATATCATTCCTATGGCTATTCCTATGACATACCATTCTTATGGCATATCATTCCTATGGCGGCATATATATATCATTCATATAGCATATTCCTATGGCATATTATCTAGTATTAAAATGATCAACAATTATAGAAAGAAAAATAATGTACAGGAAAAAAAAAAATATCATTCCTAACGCATATCATTCCTACGGTGACATATATATATATCATTCATATAGCATATTCCTAAGGCATATTATCTAGTATTGAAATGATCAACAATTATAGAAAGAAAAACAATGTACAGGAGAAAAAAAAAAAAAATATATCATTCCTATGGCGACATATATATCATTCATATAGCATATTCCTAAGGCATATTATCTAGTATTAAAATGATCAACAATTATAGAAAGAAAAACAATGTACAGGAGAAAAAAAAAAAAAAAATATATCATTCCTATGGCGACATATATATCATTCATATAGCATATTCCTAAGGCATATTATCTAGTATTGAAATGATCAACAATTATAGAAAAAAAAATAATGTACAGGAGAAAAAAAAAATCATTCCTATATCATTCCTACGGTGACATATATATATCATTCATATAGCATATTCCTATGGCATATTATCTAGTATTAAAATGATCAACAATTATAGAAAAGAAAAATAATGAACAGGAGAAAAAAATATGATCATTCCTACAATTCATATAGCATATTCCTATGGCATATTATCTAAAAAATGATCAACAATTATAGAAAGAAAAATAATGAACAGGAAAAAAAATATATCATTCCTATGGTGACATATATATATCATTCATATAGCATATTCCTAAGGCATATTATCTAGTATTGAAATGATCAACAATTATAGAAAGAAAAACAATGTACAGGAGGAAAAAAATATATCATTCCTATGGCGACATATATATCATTCATTATAGCATATTCCTAAGGCATATTATCTAGTATTGAAATGATCAACAATTATAGAAAGAAAAACAATGTACAGGAGGAAAAAAATATATCATTCCTATGGCGACATATATATCATTCATATAGCATATTCCTATGGCATATTATCTAGTATTAAAATGATCAACAAAAAAAAAATGTACAGGAGAAAAAAATATACTGCAAAAAAAAAAAAAATCAGACGTGAATTGTAAATAAATTAAAATATTGAGTAATTTCATATGTAACTTAAAAATATGCTTACTTATTAATTATTTAAGTCATTTTTATATTTAAACTATTACTATACATAAAAAAAGTTTCATTAAAAATGTATATTATTAATTTTCATTCGCTAAAAAATATGAAGCTTTTTAATTTAACTATCTCAATCAAAAATTTGTAATTTCGGTTTTCGTATGTGTTTTAATATCATATGAAGAAGTCATAAAAAAAAAAACTAGTTTTCAATTAATTCACAAATTTTTTGCATGGCTTGCGATATTATACGGTTAGTCATCATTAATTTTGAATATATCACGAAATTAATTAACTGAAGTTTATTTTTACCTTTTTGTACAGAGGAATTAAATAAAAAGTAACAATTTTGTTTAAAAAAGCAGAAACGAAATAAATTCGAATTTATCAATTATATAAAAATTTTATGCTTTAAACTTTTATTAATTGTTCTATCGAATTCTTTTCTTATATATATGGTGAAAATTTTTTTTGATGAATGAATTTAAAAATGTAACGCAATTGAAGTATTTCAAAAAATAATAATAAGTTTAAAAATAATCATAAATTAACTTTGATGTTGTTATTATTATTATTTATTTATTTTTTAATTTATTTCATTTATTATTTTTTTTAATTTCTTGCCCGAAAGGCTTTTAAATACAACTCGTTATAATCATTCGATTTTTGCTCCCTGAGGCATGGTTTAGATAAATAAATAAAAATATAAAATGTGTTACGAATGCAAAACTCAAATTAAATATTTTTTTTTTTCAAAATAAAGTATTTTTACACAGAAATACATTAATTAAACAGTTGAAATTTTTGTTATAAATATTTTTTGTTTCAATTCGATACATGCAATGTTTTCGTAGCGTGTTCTGATTATGAAATAAATTCTAGTCTGAAGTAATTAACCAAACATCATTTTATTGCGTTTTTACGAGAAATAATACATTTTACGTATTTATTTTTTATAAAATAAATCTACGCATTTTAATTTCGTTTTTAAGATAAAGAATTGAAGAAAAAAAACTTTTTTCATCTATGGAATATTAATTGAATTCTACACAAGGAGGTAAACTTTTTATTCGTTTTATGAAATAATTAGTTATTTTACTTTTGAACAGTACTGGAGAGGATGTATTTTATTTAGCATTATTTTATTACTATTGTTATTCTAAATTAAGCAATTCTGTATTGTTCTATATGTTCTGTTACGAAAATAATTCTTAAGATGTTGCTTTGTTTTATTAAATCAGAAGAAATATGGAAACGAAAAATATTTTATAATAATAAAAAATTTCCACAAAGATTATCTTCTATACAA
Organism: Caerostris extrusa; assembly: GCA_021605095.1. Classification (NCBI taxonomy): domain Eukaryota; kingdom Metazoa; phylum Arthropoda; class Arachnida; order Araneae; family Araneidae; genus Caerostris; species Caerostris extrusa. The sequence goes on from BPLR01009300.1 coordinate 38,412, forward strand.
TTAAAGTATAAGCGTAATTGGATTTTTTTAATTCAATAATCTTTCTAAGTAGAGACGTAAAAAAAAATTATGAATTTCGCCTAGTTCAACATTAATTTGAGATAATATTATGCACTATAAATTTTGAAATATTGTGGATTTTTTAATTAATTATAGCTATTCCTATTCAAATAAATAAATATAAATATAAATTTATGTTAGATCATTATTTAAACAAGCTAATTTGATGAGCAACAGTGTTAGGATCTTACTGATGAACTTTATCGCAATCGTTAAGTTAAATTATATCAGAAAAAAATTCGTCTTGAGACATAACTGTAACATGAAAAACAAGTGCATTTCTTGAAGACATATAAATTCTGACTTATTACGACATGTCCAATGTTACAAACAGACACAAGATAAGAAGGAAATAAATATATATCACATGAAACTCCAAGTCAAATATTTCAGTTAATTGTCATCACCAACTTTACATTTTACCGTCGAAAAGATCAAACTTTAACTCAGAAGAATTCAGGGAACACTGCACCAGCAAAGAATTCTTGAAGAATACAATGCACTAATAGAAGAGCCAGGTTGGAAATATGTAGTGCACATGTCAACAATAGCTTCTTCTGCCAAAGTTATTACTGAAAGTATAAGACAGTTTTTGTAAAGAACGTCATATTAATATCGTTATACAGTTAACAATATGAAATAATGACACCACATTAAACATTGGATATATAGGGGATGTTTTCCATCGTATAGAACTATTTTGTAAGAAATCTTTAGATCAGTTTATGTTACAGATTAATAACTAGCTACTGTTCAGGTATCTAATGATGTATTTGTAAACAGCTCGATTTTGAAACATCTAACAATGAAACGTATTGTAATCCGATTGGAAAACAGTTTCCAAATTATGTACTCTTACAAGCTGGGAACTTTAAGAAATTTAAAGTTCTCAATTCCTTTTGCGGACAAAATTAAGCACAGACCGACTCGATACTCTCGAGAGCACGGTAGATACTCTCGAGACATCTGCACTACAGTGAGAAATAGTATTTTTCTTACAAAAATTCTGAAAAATCTACCCATTTATATTGGTTGACAACTACTAATCAAATCTTAAAAGTATATATTGTTACACGGGATCTATCCAATAAATAAATGATGAAGGCTTAAGTACATGTGTGGTTCAGAATCAAATCTATGTTTTTGCCTGTAAATGAAAAACTTATCTTATGAAAGATTATTTATGACAGGAAAGGAAGTGATTATCAAAATGAAATGATTATCTCCTTTGTAGAAAATGCTTCTGTATTACACTGTATACCAGTGAAGAATTTCAGCTCTTGATATATATTGAAAATAAAAAATTGGCCAACATCCATTTTAATCTTTTTTAATGCATACTACCAGAGAAAAGACCAAATCATCTTTGCAACATGCTTATGAAAAATTGAATACATAAGGTACTACGATCAATCAAAAGAAACATGTAAACATGTAAATATATATATATATATATATATATATATTTACATGTTTACATGAACATTTTTATTCTTTTTCAAAGAAAGGATCTATTAATACTTATGGACAACTTTAATATTAATAAAAGCTGAAGCCTATCTTAATTAATTAAAACTTAAAATCAATTAGTATGCCTTAAATATGAAGCTTATATTCTGAAATTTAATATTCTATGTTCATTTCAATTATCTTTTCTTGGTGATTCATTGTTGTATTACTCAACTGTCAAGCCCATCTTATTTCAGTCATATCAGTTTCAAAAGACTTGAAAAGCTTTTTTAAGCTTTTAGACAGATTAAAACTTGCCAAAGCTAATGGGATTAACTCTCAAAGGTTAAAATGCACACTGATAGGTATATTAGATTAAATTAAGAGCTAACAAGTAATCGATACGTGTACTGCTCTTCACATGCTGAAGCATTCTTCCGATAGATTGGACAAATGAAAGATGACTATGAAAATTATGAGCATGACTTGTTAATTTTATTATCGAACAGACATATGTCTTTAATTCGCAAATTGAGTGACTGGCCGTGATAATAAAATAGAATTACGTTGAACTGGGTTCAATAACTTGCTTCCGATATAATTCTAACAAAAAAAATTTATCGATTAAAATTAGATGCTAAAATTAAAACTAGAGTTTTATTAAACTTTTAATTTTACTTTAAGAAAAACGTATACAGTTATAAGATAATTAGAAAATAAAAATTTAAATAAACAACCAGTGTCTTTTTTGTTACCACGTAATAGTAAGTTTTATCTTGGTGCTTGTGTGCTAGTTGGAATTAACTCAATATGTTTAATAGAGTAAGAATTGATTTGATTGTATGCACTACAGTCATTTTCCGTAAGTTGATTATAATTTCAATGCCAGTTTCTTTTTGTGCAATATGAACTTTAAATATGGGCAGTTATCCTTGAAAGACTTCTATGTTATTGGCATGATGAAATGGTGAACAAAATTATTAAGATGTCAAAACATAACAGGTTCATGGAAGAAGTACTATGAACAAAACCGCCACCAAAGTGAGTAACATAAATTTCTGCTAAATTACGACTCAGGCATAGTTGAACTTAATACTTCTGATGAAAACTTAATTGTCAATCATAAACTCTTCACAAAATTTCGATAATTCGTTATCCTGAATATCAAATATATCAGGAGTTTTTGTCAAATACATGACTAATATTACTATGTACAATACTGGATTATATTGTATCTGTATGCTTTGTGCAAAGTTTTCTGCATGTTATGTTAGAATTAATTAAAATGTTTTGAAATAATAAAAAGCAAACGTTGTTTATAAAACTATATCATGAAAAATTACAACATCTAATTTTTTTATAAATAATTATCACAGCTGTCAAACTAATAAAAATGTATTAAAATAATGCTGTCAATCTTGAAATTCAAATGTTAATAGTTCTGTTAGAATGAAGGATATTTAGTGAAGAATGTTTAATGAAAATTTCTGAAAATTATTGGTAACTATAAAAATACAAATGTATTTAGTATTTCATTAATAAAAAATGTTAAAATATCATTACTTTACTATTTTAGCTCTAATAATTTTAATTGATACCTACTTCATATATATGTATTTGTAGTGTCAATCAAAAATTATTTTGATGCAAAAATTTGATATGATTTTTGATCTCTAACTTACTTATCTTTATGAAAAATATCCTTTAATAGTTCATATGAGGAATTGCAACATTTTTTGCAACTTGGTGTCTGAAATAAATATTTAAAAAAGGATATGTATTTTGGAGAATATTTAAAATATGGTATAATATGTTGTAAATCCTTTTAGTTTTCGTTAGATTTTTTTTTTTTTTTTTTTATTATTTTTTTAAATTTATTTTTTAATATGTTACTTAAATTTTTATTAGTTTTTATTATTACTTTTTTTATTATTATTATTTTGAAAACAGTAAATATTCGACATTGATATAATAATTAAATTGCCGAATATCAAAATATATAGTCAGAAAATTTGTTTATTATTATATAGCATTACTAAATATTATACGTCTGTTCTATTTTTATATCAATCATAAACATTAATAAAAATCAAATACAAAAACTTTCTTGTATATTAAACAATTATAGTTTTTTACTCTTTATTAAAAGTGTTTTAGTAAAATTTTCAAAAAAAAAAAAATATTTATTTTTCAATTAAAAGGAATTTATCGAAAATTTAATACATAAATAACAAAAGGAAAAGATTGTCTAAGACAATAAAATAAAAAAAGAAAGTTATCATTAAGGAATATACAATATGATACCTTAAATAAATATTTATAAAATAAAAACAAGATGAAATAAATAAAATAAGTAATTAAAAGTATAATTTATATTCATATTTTATAGATGGATTACTTTTTATATCCATTGTATTAAATTACGATGTAGGCAAAATTTTTACATTTAATTTCGTGTTAAAAATTTATTTTTAATTAAGCAATATTGAACTAGAGTTTGTCTGTAAATATTGTCATTTTTCATCGCGATGCTTAACAAATGAACAATAAAAGAAATATCTAAATTAATAAAGTGTTTAATAACACAAATTGCCAGGGAATAAAAATCAATCTAATGAATTAAAAAAAAAAAAAAAATTCTGTAAATAAAATTCTCAGAATTTATCAATTTTTTTTCTACTAATTAACTGAAATCCTTGAACCATAATGAAGTATTTTTTTTTTTTCCTTTTCAAAAACAAAACTCTTATCATTGACTTACATTTAACAAAGCGTAAAATATAATTTAACACAGCTATGCAAACATGAAAAGTTCAGAAATGATTATTTAAAATTTTCACTAATTGTTCTAATTATCATTAAGTCGAATCAATTATGCATGAATTTTTATTCAAAATACATTTGGATGTTTAGGATACTTTGAATTAAATTAGCTTAGGAGAGTGCTTATCCATTTTTTATTAAAAATTTAATGTTTCTTCAATCATAAATATTTTAATTATTATAATTTGATATTTTTATTTTTAAAAAATTCTCAAATGCCATTTTAGGATAATATGGTTAGAACATCCTAATTTTAAGAATATTTAGCATATTATATATATCATCTGAAATACTATTAATTACACTGTCGCTATTCGGAATACTACTTGTATCAAATCAACAAAACATTAATAATGCGTTTTGAAATTATCATTAGACTATATATTTAAACATATCAAACAGATAATTTTTAAATGTTTTAAATTACACTTTCATTTAAGTATAACTATATTATATTTAAAAATATTTAGTATTGTTGCAAGAAAATACAATAATTGCAGTCACATTGAAATAGAAAATTTTACAAATCCAAACAATGTGAACCACAAACTCTTTTCTACATCATATTTTTAAAGGGGTTAAGGTATGTCTTGAAAAGAATTGTTAGAATTGACCTTGATTTATACTCATAAAAAATTAATAATAGTTAATTTTCAAATGTTTTAAATTATACTTATTCTATATTGTATCTTGACATTTTTCTTATATTACAAAAAAATATAGTAATTATATTTTTAAATAATTCTTCATATTTTATTATAACATCTGTCAAGATTGAAATAGAACGTTTTTACAAATCAAACAGTGTAAACCACGAACTTTATGCTACATGACAGTTTTAAACATGAAGTTAAAGTATGCCTTCAGGAAATTTTGTTAGAATTGGCCTTGATTTACATTCATAAAAATTGAAACCTTGCTATCTGCCAAGTGAAAAGGATATGGCGAAATTGCCCTAAGACTGGCAGTTTTATAAAACACCAATTAGTCGTAAATGACAGCTATGATTCTAATAACATTTTAAGCAATTTTGATACTGTATTAAAAATTTAGATAATATAGAACTGTTTGGTTAAACCTATAAACTTTTCGATTTCTTGTTTATTTTAAACAACACTTGTGTGTGTTTAAAATAAACATAAGTATTTTACTATCGATTTACTATTTTACACATCGATTACTTGTTAAATGAATGAATATATATATATATATATATATATATTTATATATATATATATATATATATATATGTATATTCATTCATTTAGATAATATACATAATTTACTTTAACTATAGAAAATAATATAAACATCATAATATGGAAAAAAATCTTTGATAGAGTATTCGCTTTTCAGTGCTTTGAGATAATAATTTTCAAATGTCATAATTTTATAAAAGTTATTACGATATACAAAAGGAAATTCATCCATAATTCAAATTAATTAGTATAACGGAGTTATATTTACATAACTTATTAGCTCTTTTCGCTTACTGTAATTCCGAAAATTCTGCACTACTGAATCTTGAATGCAAGGAAGTTGGTAGATTTTCTAGAATTGTAATCAGTTAACGAAATAAAGGATATTTAAGATCTAATAAAATATAGAAGATTGGGTTTTTATTCATTTATAATAGGAAATAATCTTCTTTCCTGATATGTCTGTAAAATAATTAAAAAATAAAAATGTGTTTTACCTACATGCTTGTGTTCCATTTTCTTTCTATTTGCTATTCATCCATGTACGACAATCAACAGATGCGTATTTTTCAACAAACCCTCAAATATTTGGGATGTTTAAAATTATATTGATTTTTTAATTACTTTTTTTTTAATTATATATTTGTAATATATTTTTTTTAATTCAATTTGCTTTATAAATCTGCAATTATATATATTATTTGTATAACATCTGCATTATTTTGTTATAATTATTCTTTTTCTAAGAATTTTTAATATCATTCATTTAAAAACAAATATAATTTTTATTCTTTGAAGAATAAGAATGAAATTTTTAAAAATAAATAAAAATTTTTATATAAAAAAAAATTACATTTAAAAATTAATAAAATCCACATGTTATAACAGCTTCTTATAATGCTTTTTTTCATCTGCTTTGTTGTTACTTCAGTAACGTTGTATTTTTGTCTATAGTTTTTTTTTTTTCTGCTGCATAAATAAAGCCTTCATTATAGTTATTCTTGAAATATGGATTTTTAGTTACCATTAGAGGCATGCAGTGTTTATTATTATTATTTTTTTTTTATTTTCGCCAATAACATATATGATTATAATTATTAAATTTCTAATAATTACATTTTTAATTTTAAAGACTATTTTATGTTGACGAAAAATAGTTCTGAACTTAATTACCTAAATTTTATTAGAAACAACTTAGAACGTTACCTATTATGAATTCCGCAATAACCCATACCACAAATTAATTAAATGCATGTTCAGAGACTTATATGAGTTGGAAAAGGAAACACAACTTTTTCACAAACAAAATTCATATTTTTAAACATATTTGTTTATATATTTACACAATTTAAGCTTGAAATAAATCATGTAATTAGCATCATCAGAGAAAAGAGAAATTCGGATAATGCTTTAATAAAAAATAAAAATAGAAACATAATTTATAAGCAATCCCCAAAATAATATTTACCAATAAAATAATAATTATCTACTACTTGCCACAATAGCTGGGACAAAATTTTATAGTTTCAGTGTTAATAAGGTTCAATATACATCATTGTTCAAAGTATTGCCAGCAGGGGCTATAATAAAAAATATTGCTCTATTTTTGAAATTTGACACGAGATTTTATTTAAAATTTTAATATTTTAAATCTTTCTTATTTCTATTTTTGAAATTCGGGAGATTATTTAAATAATATATATTCATTCTGTAATATATATTGCTAAGATGTTGCAGGACTTCGGTTTCAGATTAATGTAATATAGTTTTAAGCAATGGCATATGTTTATTTAAAATATTAAAATTATAATATTTATAAATTACGTTTTACTTTGATGAAAAGTACAAGAAAATATGTTTTCAATTTATTAACTGCTTTTGATAGTTTAATTCTTTTTAAATTCTATTTTGTATTTCACGGGATTATTTCAAAATATCCTGTAAATTGTACTTGTTATTATGTAAAATTTAGCATTTTTCAATTATGAAATACCTTAAAATATTAAACATAAATCAATATATAAAAGATATATCAGTATTTGGGGGACTCATACTTTATTAAGGTAGTATTAGTGGGAATTTGTTTATCTGGTAAAATCCTTTTATATTTTAAATCATGTTTTATAATAAATTAATAATAAATTAAAAGTGTACTTGGGTTTTTTATACTTACTATTAAATAATAGCCTAAAAAATGTCTGTTTATTTTAAAGATTATTCTTTATTAAGAAACCTATATATGAAACATTTAAGAGAAATATTATATTTTATTTATTTCCATCTTTAATATCAGCTAGTTTTTAAATATTACTTGTTTTCTTTTCTTTGCATTGCAACTTTGAATTCATTTTTTTTATAGTTTTTATCTTTTTATGAGTTTTTTTTTTAAAATGATATAATGATGAAATTTTCATTCGATACAATCTTCTATTATCTACAATGATACTAATTAAAAGTTAATTACTAATATATAAATAAAGCAATGCAATTTTTTCCTAACATGCTTTATATGGATAGTTAATTTATTTTTTTTGTACATTATAGAATAAATTGAAAATGCAGATAAAGGATTTAATTACATTGCTTCTTAATGAATATGAATGTGTTTTCTTAGAACAATGTTTTTTATTTCATATATAAATTAATAACATTTCCATCCTTAACATGTCTTAGGTTAAAAGGGTAGCTAATTTATTTATTTCCCTTTTGGTTACATTTCAGTTTATATTCATTGCTGAACGATAACTACCATCAATGGTCAAAAGAAATAGATAAACAGTAATCACGTCATTTAAAACATCATTATAAAAATGAATCTTATTTTTATTACTGAAGGCATGATAAGGAATATAAACTAGTATTTTTTCACATTTTAATCATTTTGTAGTATTATTTTTTGTTTTCTTTATTAAAAAGTTAGGAACCTCCCCCTACGAATTTGCATTTGAATTAAATATTACATTATTAATAGTGCCAAAATATTTGCTTCAACAAATTAAATCTTAATATTTATCAATCAATATACATTAAAGAATTCTGAATTATTTAATTGTATTACTGCAGTTAGTTGAAAAATTCATAGATCATTATTGACAAAACTAATGCTAATTGAATTGAAATTTTCTGAGAATAAATAGATCATTATTGGGAATTATGGAAATTATTAGCACAAAATGCGGTTATATAAATAAACTAAACTAGCTGATAGAATTTTTTAATGCAAAAAGAAAATTAATCTGTAATGTATATTTCAAAATTTTGTGCTACTTTATATATGGTAGTAGGTTTCACAGTGTAATTGATAACATATGTGTGCATGTAAATAAACATATTTTTTTTTCTTTATCTATTTTTAGCTTTACAGTTGTAATTATATACATCGGACAGTATTGCTATTCAAATAATATTATTTATGTGAGGAAAGAAAAAGGGTGTAATTCTTTATAACAACAAGAAATATAAACCTTTCATTCTGCTTAACATTATTACACACATTATGCTTAATGAAAATGCTAGTTTTTATCATTTAAGATCTAATTTATCTTTTCTGTATTAAAATAGTTCAACGTTTCATACAATCAAGTTGAAACAACGCATATTAAAAAATATGGTTACAAAAGCTTTATTCATAATTATGTTACTCTTACTATAATTAATAAATGCTTTTTTTTTTTTTGCACATTAAAGTAATATCACTTAAAAAGGCTTTTCAAAGTTTGTTTTATTTAATCTGTTTTTATACCTTATATTAAAATAAATACATAAAATAACTTTTTTTACTCCCTTGATCTCCTTAATTATTATCGTGACAAAATGTTTTATTTTTTAAAAAAAAATTTCAGAATTATAAATGTAAATCTTATCATTTGCATTTTTAAAACATACAATCTTAACAAAAGAAAAGCTGCATGAGATTAAATACTTCCATTGTATCTATGCGGCGAATGGATTAAAATATACACACGTATAAGAAAATTGTATTACGTCCAAGTGATTATTATCTGTAAATCTGAGCACATGATATGTTAATGTTATATAAAAAAAAAAAAACATAATTTGTTTTTAATGCAACTCACATACTCATACATACACTCACATACCCTCCATAGATTTGAATCGTTCAATGCAATACAAATTAAATCATATTAGCTTGAAAAATAAATATATTGACGGTTACATCATTAATGTCAAGTCCATTATATATTTTTCTTGAAGGCTTCTAACGTTTCAAAATGAAACTCCACAAGATAATAAGCATTTGTGGGTAAGCTTTTGTTTGATGATACAGTTGCATCACATTAGCTTATTAATTTACTCAATCTAACAATTATGTGACCAAAATGATTTATAAACAGTAATCACAACTTTTAATACACCATTCTGAAATGGATATTTATGTTTGTTCTTGTAGGCGTGCTGAGGGAATATGACTTATTATTTTTTCCTATTTTAATTGGTATTTTTTTTCTTCTATATCTTATTTGACATTTTCTTAACTAAAGAAAGGTGGGAAGAATTCAAAATGAAGTATATTATTTCATATTAATTTATTTATATAGCTTTTACAATTTATTATACCTGAAAAAATCTATCCCCCAATTTTGCTTGAATTTGGTATTATAATATTAATGAGGGCAAAATAATGTCTTCAGGAAATTAAATTTTAATATTTATAAATCAATAATCGAAAAGTTATAACTTATTCTATTGTAATTATGTAGGTATTTAGATATTCAAACATCATTATTGACAAATACATAAATTGATATTTATTAAACTTAAGAAGGTCATCATGGGAATTTTAAAATGAATTAATATAAATACAAAAAACTAAACTAGAATATGTGATAGAAAATCTTATTACAAAATGTTAACATGGAAAAAATTATTTTCGTAATTATTTTTATTAGAAGATTGTACATGTGTGTCTTTATTGCTCATCGTCATAGAGATTCGTTGATATTTGTTATATGCCTTTTTTTTTTTTTTTAATCCCACTGTGATTTTTTTTTTCTGGGTACAGTATCCTAAACTATTCTAAAAATATTTTAATTTATTTAAATAATTTTTTTTTTTATGTTTCCGCGTTTCATGTAAGTAGTCTAATTTCTCATTACATTTTTTGCCGCCATATTTGTTTTATTCATAATATTATCATCGCTTTTTTAATCGCATACGCAATAGTGCATATTTGCAATACGTATACACAAGGGGTGAAATAAACTAACGAATGAATGATATGTAAAAAACAGTGTGTAAAAACTCTATTTTCTTACATTTCGCATTCTTTGTTTATTTGTACAAAAATTTCTGTATCCTTTATTAAAACTTATTAAACGACACAGGAAAAACAATAATATTAACAATATCTTTTAGGCGTACAAAGATTTAAAAATGAAAGAACTATTATGTTAATTTTGTGTTAATCGAATTTCATATTGCCTTTCCAAAGTATGAAATTCAAACTTTATATCCAGGAACAAATTGTTATAAAATAAGGAAATAAAATTGTGTTGAAGCATTTAAAAATAAAAGTATATCAATGCATATTCAAAATTCTGAAAAATACACTTTTGAAAATTATTTATGGTTTTTATAATCATCAATTTAGCAGCCCTAGAACATTTTCTAATGCATTTTTAGAGAATATAATGAACTTAGGCTTAATAATAGTACATGTATATATGTATATGTTGGTATATGCATAGATTGCATCTCCAAATTAGGCTGTTAGTAGCTCCTCTATTCTGTTCACTCTCTGTGTACGTTAAGGGCTATAAGGTATTCTAGTTCCTGTTAACTCATCAAAATGATCATTGTTGCTCTCCAGTCAGGAACAAGTCATTAGAAGGGTCGGACCATGTTGAACAAGTTGTTCAAATCTGGTTATATGCTTTAAACTGTAATACATTCAATCTTAGAGTAATACCTGCTCCAAGTATGACCGAAGTTCATTTTTCTTCTAATTATTTAAATATGATTAAAATTAATTTATGATATAAATTAACAAAGTTATTGTGCTAGTTTATTTCTAAGATAGTAAGCATTATTGATGATATCTTTTGCAGGTATATGAGCATATTTACTATTTTTTTTTTTTTTTTTTTGCGTTTATTAAACAAAATGTATAAACATATATTTTGGAAACCATTTAAAAATTTTGGAAGCAATTTAAATGTTTGCGATCGCTAAATGTTTCGAGTTTATGTAAAAGGACATCACAGTCATTTTTAAACTGAATAATAAATATCTTGTAATGTTTGTCCATTTCCCTAAGTTTGAAATGTAGGAATTGAGTTTCTGAGAATATTTTTCTTGTATTTTTGTAAAAGAAATCTTATGCCAAACTATTTGAGTTTAAATGTGGTATCAGTTATTGTTTTGCACATGCTATGATGATCTTGTTATAAATTATAAGGTGTATATATATATATATATATATTTTTTCCATGCGCTTTAAAGATAACAATTATTATTAACTAAGTTCTTCAGCTGCCAAAATATCGAAGTGTCTTCATTATTCAAACAAAAAGAGGGTCGCACAAATTCAAAACCTAACACGGAGTAAATATGAAACACAGAATGTTCTAGCTATGTGCTTTTCATGCGTATATTGTGCATTTGAGGTGTTTTGAAATTTTGTAAAAACATATGAACTTCACATAACAATTTCAACTACACATCTCTCAGGCTAGTTATTTAAAAATAATATGTATTTAATATTATACATATTTACAATAGATTTTCTAACTTTTTTTTATAAATGTTAATATATTAATGCTCATGAATAATGTGGTTTTAATAATTCACGACATCAATGATAAATCTATCTACCACATATATTTCGAACTATCTACTAGTATAACTTAAGTACTTTGAATGTATCCTGTTTAAAGCATGCTTTTATGATCACTTGTTTCACAATTTTATAATTACAATAGAGCAATTGAAACTAAAATTGAAATTGTACTCAGGTCCCAATAGATTGACGCTCCGATTGTATAGGATGTTGTATGATCACATTTTACCATATTTAGTAAATAACACCTTATTACATATAAGTTGCAACACTTAATTCAGACGTTCCATAGTTACCGCAGCGTCTTTCAGGTTGGTTACTCAGGCTTTAAGTCTATATTGTTTTAATACATGTAAACTGGAATTGCACTCCACATCCCGAAATTCAATTGAAATTTTAGTACATATTATTAGATTTTAATAAACAACTTCTACCTTCCTTTACTTTTTATCAAGTTTGCAATATAGGAAGTGAAAAAGGTGTTTATATGTGAGTTTTATATGCAACTTGAATCAACTATATATTGAACTATATAGTTTAAAACGCGTAACAGAAAGACGGCTAAGTTTAAATAAATTCTCTTGTATCTATACTGTCGATTAAAATATATAGTAATGAAATTGTATTATGCCCACTGGGTTGTATATATATATATATATGTATATATATATATATATATATATATATATATATAATTAAATAAATAAATAGAGGGATGAATAGATGTAGTAATATGTGTAATAATATGTATGCATATAATCCTGTTTTATTTATTGAGTATCATTTATTTTATTCATTTAATGAACATGCGACTTATTATTTACAAATGCCAGCAATGCTAACTATTGATTTAGAATGAGTAATTAATTTTTCAATTTTTAAATCATTCAATACTGTAAAAATTAAATCACATTAACTTGGAAAATAAATAAATTAACAGCCTGGTTTATGTCATCAGTGTCAGATCATTAATTACATCACCCCCAGCCTTCAGTGCATTTTGTGACTGTCGATATTTCTTGACTTATATACATTACGATTGATTATACAATGTTGTGCCCTTTGGCCTGATTATTCGTCGGCTGTTTCCGAGAAATGATTCTGGACCAGAGATCGATGATATCTCCAGAAATGGGGGCGTGTTGAAAACCATTATCTTGCATACAATGATGCAGCTCTAACAAGAATGTCAGTTTGTTTTATTATCAAGAGCTTCTCCCCCTCTCACACCTTTTTGCAGAGCCCTTCCTTACTGGCGGTTTTATTTGATACAAGTTTGCAAAGAAACAGCTGCGTTCTCATGCGTTGATAAAATGGAAATAGAAATAATGTAATTTGAAGACCCACATTCCGTGTGTCTTCAGTTTTTGTGAAAGAATCCACCAAGTTTCGCACGCGATATATAAAGGGATGTGTACACACAAAAGATGGGGGATAAGGAGCCGCAGA